>CABHPH010159512.1:57745-81455 GCA_902168325.1 Peromyscus nudipes | reverse complement strand
CCAGCATGGTTGAGAAGTAAAGCTTTATCATAAAGCAAATCCTAGCAATTCCCTAATGACACGAAGGTATTGTGAAGTCAGCCAGGTTCCCTCCAACTTTCCCTGCTTCCATTTCAAACAGCTGGAACTTGTTCTCAAGGTGACTATTTGGTCCAACATAGCTTCTGAAGCTCAAGCCACCACATCTGGATTCCAGGGAAGAAGAAGGCCGAAGGAAGGACAAAATGAGGTAATTCTACCTGCTGTGAACTGAATTGCACTGCTTTCATAGGTTCAAGCACTAACCCCCAACATAACCATGGTTGGAGGAAGTAGTTAAGACTAAATAAGGTCTTTGCAGTGGAAACCTGACTTCATGGGATTGGTGCCTTTTCAGACATGGAAAAAGTCTCCCTCTTTCTCTTATATGAGGATGTAACTGAACACAACCCAGGGTAAGAGCTGTCAGTGTGACGGCCCAGGCACCCTCCAAGCACTGAGACTGTTAATGTCCAGCTCAAACCAGTGATAGAGCCACCAAGACTTCATCTACTCACAACCCTTCTGGGAGGCCCTATCTGGGTATCTTATTGGCCAATCTCACAACTGCAGAAGAGGCTGGCAAGAGGCATTGTCTTGGGGTTTCTATTGCTGTGAAAAGACTCCATAACCATGGCAACTCTAATAAAGGAAAACATTTCATTGGGGCTGGCTTACAGGTTCAGAGGTTTAGTCCATTCTCATCATGTCAGGAAGCATGGTGGCACACAGGCAGACATGGTGCTGGAGAGGTAGCTGAGAGTTCTGCATCTTGATCTGCAGGCTGCAGAAGGAGACTATGATACACTGGCAATACTTGGGCTTCTGAGACCTCAAAGCCCTCCCCCAGTGACCTCACTTCCTCCAACAAGGCCACACCTCCAACAGTGCCACTCTCTATGACCAAGCATTCAAACACATGAGACTATGGGGGCCATTCCTATTCAAACCACCACAGGCAACATTTTCCAGGTTCATGGCTACCTCCAATATAGTCAGGGCTCTGTGACAGAGGACAAGGGAGAAGCCTACTTATTACCAATTATCTGCATCTTGCCCAAAGACCTGTGACTAAAGGAGGTGGGGGAGTAGGAGGGGGAGGAGGAGGAAGACAGAGGGAGAGAGATGAGGTTTAGGGGATCACCATAGAGTGGGGCGTGAACTTGGGAACCTTGCCTGAGGTTCAAGGAACATAGGCTTCCCTCCTGCCCCCCTGCCTTTCCCTCCCCCTCCTTCCCTGCCTTCTCCTCCCCCTCCCTCCCTGCCTTCTCCTCCCCCTCCCTCCCTGCCCTCCACAGCATCACAGCTGTAGCAGGGTGCCTTTGTCCAGCACTGAGAAATGTTGCCTGTCCCGAGCCCAGGCTTGAGGTTACTGACACTCAACATTAGTAGTAGAAAGAGCTGCTTGGAAGGCCTGTCCAGGCAGAGGAAGGAGGGCTTAGTCCAAGCTGGACAATCAGAGGTGGCCAACAGGCACTGCCTGGAACCCAGAGTGGGGGTCCTTTCCTCACTGAACAAACACATCACTCAAGTATGTTTTCAAAACCACGGCGGCCGCCATGAGATTGGTGCTCGGCAGAACGGCAAGATTAGAAGCAAGGGGCCAGTGGGACATTGTTCCTTGACCCACATAAGACACATTATGGGGTCAAAGTTGGACAGCAGGGTTTGGCATGTTATGGCTCTGGGGCTACTGTCTTTGTAGATATAATTCTATTGGAACCCAGGCAGGCCCACATTCATGTATCATCCCTTACTTCATTAACACCAAAGTCAGTCGAGCTGAAGAATTATGTCGGAGATGTGTAGCCTGAAAGTATTTGCTATCAAGGCTGCAATGCCAGCACTCAGAGGTAGAGGCAGGAAGGGCAGAAGTCAAGGTCATCCTGTCTACATAGTGAAGTCAGCCTGGGCTACATGACATCTGCACTGAACAAAAAAAAAGTTTGCTAGCCAGGACCGGAAGAGGGTAGTGATGACAGGAAGTCAGTGGGGCAGGAGATCCAGAGCATGGGCCACAGGATCCATTGGTGGACTACACATAGCAGGGGGAAGGGTAGCAGTAACCACTGTGCTCTCTGCTTGAAGACCTGAGGGCACGGTGGAGCTTTTTGTTGAGATGAAAAGGTCATGCTTGGATGGGAAAGCCCTGGCCACGGTTGGGCAGGTGATCCCACCTCCTGACCACAGACAGCTAGTCAGCCCCTGTGATGGAGGGGAAGCAGCCAGGCTTTCCCATAAGCACTCAACACCTAGAAAGGCCAGAGACATGAGGGGGCTGGTACAGGGGGCTGAGTCTCCCCAACAGCAGCGGCAGCAGTTGTGTGTTACACCATATGCAGCTACTGATCTGCCCACCTTACACATTGTCACCTACCTAAATTAGTCATGCAATGACATCACCATGGGTAGCACGTCCCCATTTGATCTATGAGGACATAAGACAAAAAAAAAAAAAGAGTTCAAGTACAGCGTGCATGTGAATGATAACATGTATATATGTGTGTGTAGAGCTCTCAGGGGCTTTGCTCAGTCACTCTTCACCTTGATTTTTGAGACAGGGTCTCTCCCTGAACCCGGAGCTTGCCTATCGGGCTTGGGTGTCCAGCCAGCGAGTCTTTACTTCCCCAGCACTGGGAGTTATAGGCATGCCCCCACAACTGGCTTTTTTACACAGGTTCTGGGGAATCAAGCTCAGGTCTTCATGTTGACTTGGTAAGGATTTTGTCCCTGAGCCATCACCCCAGGCCCTACACCAGGGTGGGAAGCAGGATGGAGGGAGAGGAACAGTTTCTGGGGAGCAGGGACCAGTACCCCGTCACCAGTCTCAAGCACTTTTCTCACGACACTAGGCAGTGAGGCTGCTTGGGGGATCAAAGCCAGTCTAGCTGAAAGAGCTGGTGCTGAGCCCTCTTCAGCACTGAGTCTGGCCCACACTGGCATTAGCACTCTCCCCAAGATGGCTCTGCTAAGATAACCCTGGGCCTTTCTCCCCCAAGCAGCAGGCTCAGGAGCTGCTTCCTGCCCCTCCTGCTGCCTTTCCATGTGGCTGGATTTATTTTCACAACAATTTATAGTTACATTAAATATTAAAGGCATTTTGCAGGTGGTGTTTACTGTTTGAAGACTTAACAAATGTATGTTATGCTGGAAAAAAAAACCAGCAGAACTAATTTGGAAAGCTGATCACTGGGGCTGGGCGCAAGCAAGGTGACAGCTATTTCCATATTTTAATAAGACAGTGGCTTCAGAGCAGCCCTTGGCTGTGATTGGACAGGAGGATCACACCGGAGCGGCCAGGGGATGAAGGGGTACTGTGCAGAGGGCGGCCTGCTAAGGCCAGGGTTCACAGCCCAGGCCAGCCAGGACTGCCTCTTGGCCTAACTCAAGATAATTACATGATGTTGTTTGTGTTGTGGGGTCTTCACTGCGAGTCCAGTGCTGCAATGAGTCTCTCCACTCCTTACATTATCTACTCCTTCACTCCTATTATGAGTGCTCACCGAGTTTCCTAGCAGAGAACAAAGGGAGATACAGTTCCACGCTCTTGGAGCTTCTGCAGCATAGGCCTAAAGCAGATCAGAAGTCAACTCACAATAAAAATGACTGTCTAGTGAGGGAAAGCCTCCCTGAGGATTTGCCTAAAAGACAATGGGGTCGGGAACTGGGGACAGCCAAGGGACAGACGCTACAGGCAGCCAGAAGAGCACATGCAAAGGCCCTGGGGCAGAAGTGTTTGGTGCAGTCTAGACACTGGCAGGAAGCCAATGGCTTCCTACAGGCCTAAGAATGGAGAAGGGCATAGTTGACATCATAATCCTATTAAACAAATAAGACAGCCAAGGGGTGGAGATGCTCATGGGTACAGCTGAGGTCCTGCAGACAGGAAATGCTTTCTGACTGAGGAGGTCCGTATAGGTCCAGGAGAAGGCTGAGTCCTTAGATCCTGGTCTGTGGACCACCCGCAGGACACTGGGGCTGATGGAGACTGTTCAGTGATCATGAGGACAGCAAGGATCCCTACATGATATCCTTGCCACATTCTGGATGCTGTTTCTGCTCCAACCATCCATCACCTGTCATCAGCCAAGGGTTCTCTTGTCCACCCACATAGGAATCATAGTGAGCAAGAAGAAACTCTTTCAGGGCTACTCTCTGACAGTGTTCTCTTTCCTCAGTGCCTGGCAGCAATGGGCAGTGGGCAGCAGGCAGGTGCAAACAGGGCTCTCTAGTGTTGGAGTCCCTGGGCATGCCCCTGGGACCCAGACCCTCGGCCCTGGGCCATGGCCAATGATATAGCTCTTACCCTGGGGTCTGAGGCCCTCAGTCCTGAAGCCCCAGCAACCCTCTCTACTCTTCTGGCAGCCAAGGCTGCTAAATGATGCTAGGTACCTGCCTCTATGGTGTCTGGGTTTAGAAGTAAGGGCACCAAGAAGGCCACTCAGAACTGGGCATCAGACATGATGGGTAGCCTGCTGCCTATAGGATTGGCAGTCTCGGGAAGGATCTTGATAGATGGATGGAATCCCCAGCAGGCTGTCCATCCCCTGTCCATCTTCAGCTGTCAATCAGCAGCCTCCCCTACACTGCTAAGCCAGGGCCTGGATGCAAACTGGATTGTTGAGGGACTCAGGCTCAGAGCTGAGGAGTGAAAATCAGACACAAGTTGCTGGACCCTCTTTAGCTGATAAGCTGTACCAGTTCTGACCCATTCCTGTCAATCAACAAAATGTAACGTCACTCTGCTATCCCTCAAGTCCTCTGTCTGTTACTGGTATAGCCTGCTAGAACAGGAATTGCTAAAAAATCTTATGAATAAAAAAAAAACCCAGAGCTAGATATTGAGGTGAAAGCTGAAAGATCAGAGAAACAGAACAAGCCAGCCAGAAGTTCTTACCTCTACAAAATCCTCAGTCTCAAGACAGTGAGTTCCTGTGTCCTCACACCTTATTTACCTTTTTCTGCCCTGCCATCTTACTTCCTGGGATTAAAAGCGTGTGTGCTTCCCAAGCAAAGGCATGAGATCTCAAGTGTTGGGATTAAAGGTATGTGCCACCACACCTGGCTCTGTTCCCAGTGTGGCCTTGAACTCACAGAGATCCAGACAGAATCTCTGTCTCCCGAGTGATATGATTAAGGGTGTGTGCCACTGCTGCCTGACCTCTATGTCTAATCTAGTGGCTGGCTCTGTCCTCCAATCCTCAGGCAAGTTTATTAGGGTACACAATATATCACCACAGCCTGCACCACTGAAAGCAGGCAAGAAAAGGCCACGGGAAAGAAGCCATGTATTGGGCCTCATGGTGCAACACTGGGGGAGCAGCAAGGAGAAGTCTCTCGGGGGTTCACTCACTTACCCTGAGCAGCCTGCTTAACACAGGTCAAGAAGAGGTATTCTTTCAATCACAGACATTTGCTGGAGCCAATCACAGCCTTTTCTGTTAGCGCCAACCACGATTACCGAGGCTTATGTTTTGGACCATTCACAGCTTTGCACCTTAGCACCAGTCAGAACAATCTCCCTAACAGGGGACCTGCTCCCACTATGGCCAAGGTAAGAATGGTCACAGGGTCATCCAGAGTCCAGAGTCCACTAAGGCTTGTGCTTGCAAAAAGTCTAACACAAACTGCTATGCCTCTTGAAGCCTGGGCTATCGGCTACCCTCTTTACATAGACGTCTCCAGGCATCCATAGAACAGTCAAGATGGCTCCTGAAGGCATGAGGGTAGAATGATAGTCCTTTGTACTCAAGACAACTCACCGGAGAGTCCAGTAGCTGCGAATGAGGGAGTCAATTACCCCATCCCCGGTGTCTTTGCTTGCTTACAGGAAAAAGACCACCAGGAGTGCTTCCAATAAAAACTTACCATTAACGCCAAGAGTGATTTTTAACAGATGTTGACACTGCCTAACCCTGCCCCGTACCCAGAGAAAAGTGCTTTCCCTCTGCATCTGCCTCAGTATTGGTACACGTGTGGATACATGCACTGACTTTCAGAGTAACTCTTCCAGATAGGTATCACTGTCTGTATATCTGTACTTCTATAGATGGGGAAACTGAGGCACAGAAACACTAAAGAATTCCACCTACATTCCCACAGCTAGCATGTGGCTAAGCACAGATTTGAACCCAGCTGCTCCGAGGCCTGCCATTCTGATTCCCCAAGGAAGCGTGATGTTGTGTCTCTGGTGGGATTCGAACCAGAAATAGTCACGGTTAGCCCTGTAGTCAGCACTTTCCCTCACACCCCAAAGCATTGAGTTCATGCCCCCAATTGCTCCTTCTCTCTTTCTGCTGGTCCTTTGTTGATTAGTTCAAGCAAATATCCCACAGAGCACACACATTCCCTGGGCTGCTCATCTGACTGATGGGGTTGTCACAGGCTCCCGGAAG
Organism: Peromyscus nudipes; assembly: GCA_902168325.1. Lineage (NCBI taxonomy): Eukaryota > Metazoa > Chordata > Mammalia > Rodentia > Cricetidae > Peromyscus > Peromyscus nudipes. The sequence continues at coordinate 75,042 of CABHPH010159512.1, read as the reverse complement.
GAGCTTGCCCCAACTGCTTCTCTGTAGATAATGAACTTGACCTGGGAGCATTTCTCAGGTTTCCCTGCTGTGATTCTCCACTTTACATCCTGGGACTGGAATAGATGGAGGAGTTCGGTAGGCCAGCCGTTCAGAAAGGGCTATCCAGCCCCTCACAGCCATGCTCGCAGGGGGACAGCAGGTCAGCTCCATGCCACCAACCCAGAAACCCGAAGCTCAGGACACCAGAGCTGGCCAGAGGTAGTACTAAGGCTTAATCCTCAGGAGCTCTGTGCCCTGTGCCCTAGCTACTTCCTACATTCTCTAATCCCATCAGGATCGTCTCAATGGAGGATCCACAGGGCCCAGAGTCAGGGTAACCTAGCCAGTGTCAAAGGGTCCAGGACACAGGTCAACCGCAGCGAAAGAAAAAGCAGACTCTAAGAAGCGAAGCCGAAAAGCCCATCTCTGACAGGTGGGAAGACCGGCCCCAAGAAAGACAGGACATATTTCTACACTGTGTGCTGGGACTAGATAGCTCCTCTCATGGGCTGTTATTGCATATTGTAGGATAAATTTAGTTTATCCTTAGGTCCTCAGCTTCAATCCACCAGACTTGAGTAATAGACACCAGCAACCCCCCTGCCTCAGCCTGTGACAAGGTCGTCTTCAAATCTGACCAAACGTCCACTGGGGTTGCAGGTGGGGTTGGAGCCCCTAGGTATGTTTGGTCAGATCACTCACTCACTGACAGTTCCTCGTGCTTCCAGTGGTTTCTCTGGATGACAACCCAACTGCTCTATGGAGAAGGTTCTATAGAACAGTCAGGGACAGGCCCACTGACCTTGGATTTATCCAGCATCTTTAGCCTCACCTCCCAAGATAAAAATAAAAAAAACAATAGTGTTATGAAGTCAGGTGGACAGGGAGGTGGGGGTGGATCTAGAAGGAGTGTGGGAGTATGGCGGGGGTGGTAAATATAATCAAAATCTATTGTATGGATTCTTAAAGAACTAATGAAATGTTATATCAAGACGACAGCCACAGATAACAAATATCCACTATTTTCTGGGTGTGACCTTACATTCAAGGTGATCATCCCCATCTCACAGCATAGGAAACAAAGGTTGGAGGAATTTAAGGAAAAACAAACAAACAGAAAAACAACAGTGTCACAAGATTGAGCTGTGGTGGATCCAGGGTTAGAATACTGGCATTCTGCCCCTGCCTCCAGTCCTCTGCTTGCTGTTTGCAGCAGAGCCTATCAGAACCATCCCCAGGACTCTGCCTCCCAAACCCTTCTCTTTACAGAGCCCCTCCCAGCCTCTCCCCACTGGGTGTTCCTTCTGCCCTCACCCTGCTTCCAGAAAGCAAGGACTGGGTCTCCTTCCCATCTCACAGCATCCTGCACATCAACACCTGGCAGGGACCCAGGCTCAGCCAGGCTTTGCAGCTCACCCTGAGTTCACACCCAGGCCCCTCTCTCCCATTACACCTAGCTTAGTCAGGAATCACTTGTGTGGTGAGAACCAAGCTCCTGGCATTGAGTGGGAAGAGAGAAGTCAGCGGTGGGCGAGAATCCACACAGGCTAGCTCACTCAACACTGAGCTTCCTTCCTTACTAGGGGTGGGTGTTGGGAGCCAGGAGCTGGCAGGAAACAGTGGGCTCCTCCTCCTCTGTCTCTTTGGGTCTCAGGACCACTTTCATTTCTCTGCTCCATTCTCCTCTTTGGCCCCTCAGAGCAGATCTCTGGGTCTATGCATAGGCAATGTGACCCACAGTGTCACCCCACCATCCCAGCATACGTACCCCTATCTGTTTCACTCCATCTACTTTGCAGTTGACTTATGATGTACTATTTCATTTGAACACAGAAAGAAAAATCCAGCTTCTACAACTGGTAATGGGAAGAGGATTTGAATAGCCTCTTTAGAAAATTGTAGATAGTCTTGCTATACCACTAAGACTCAACATGTGTTAAGGCTTCTTGTTTGCTTGGGATTTCTGTTTGTCTGGTGTTTCGCATTGTTATTAAACAGGATCTCACGTAGCCCAGGTTGGCCTGTAGCACTCTGTGTAGATGAGGATAATCTTAAATTCCTGATCCTCCTGCCTCGACCACCACCCCGAGAGTGCTGGGATTCTAGGTGTGTGTATCATGCCCAGATTATGTGGTGCTGGGGAGTGGACCAGTTAGGCAAACTCTGTCGACTGAGTCATATCCCCAGCCCCCACGTGTGAGGTTTTTAAATGGCAAGTTGTGATATGAAGTCTGAAATCCTATCCAGGAACTGTCTGCTCCGCCATGTTGCAGTCCCAATGAAGTAAATGCTGAACGGAGAGGAGACTGGTTGTCTTTTAGTTAAAACAGCTGCTGGGAGAAAGAGGCAAAACTATGAAACAAGACATTTCATCTATGAAGTTTTTTCAAAATATAGTGTAAATATAGTATAAATATATATTCCAGAAAGTATACGTTGGTGTATGATGGGCTTATACTATAATCAGAATGAATTACTAAATATCTTAAGCCCACTTTTCTAAAACAAAGCCTTTAGGCACATGTCATGTTCAAGTGTAAAGAATTCTGAGATGAAAGGTTGAGAGCATCTGTTTAAGCTATTTTGTATATAAGCTTACCTTTTCACTTACAAATGTATCAAGGGCATTCATTCATGTCAAACATAACATAGAACGTAAATAGCTACTATATTACCAGCTAAGTACAGGCAGAGACCACGCTTCTCAGTGAGGACACATTAACTCATTTCCATTCACTCTGCACATCAAAACCTGTATCAAGTCCACAATGTCATCTCCATTCTGCAGATGGAGACACTTGCACACAGAGAGGCTTAGCTACTTGCCCAAGAACCCACAGCTAATTAGGTAATAGGAACAATTTTAAACTCACACCTCTGGTTCTAGTAGACTTTATAGTAACTGAAAGAATGAAAGTCTGCAGATCTCTGATGGACACTGAACACTTATGACCAGAGCTTGGTAAGGCTAGGGCTTTGGTTAGGAGTAACTGTGCCACAAGCTTGGTGAGCTGGTTTGCATAACCGTGAATCATCACTCACCTTGAGTTACCTGTGATCTTGGTATACCTCGTATGGTTTAATTCCAAGATCTGAGAGCACTGGATCTTTACCAACACATTGCTAAGATTTGGTGAATACCAAATGTTGAGGGATGCCCTTATGGGCCCCATTTCTTATTCTAACCTCTTTCTTTCTCTGTGACCCGTTTTTCTTTAGACTACATGTCCCATTTGTATAGATCAGCTGGTAGCCTAGAGAGCTGGAATCCCTCCCACAGACAACCCCTGGCTCCTGGAAGGCAGGAACTGTTTTAAAATGCTGGGGAAGAAGGGACTGCATCCTGCTCCACCTAGCCCCTAGGGTTCCTGCTCCATGTGCCTACATCCTGATGTGCTCTGGCACCCAACACCCTGCACCTGGGTTTCATCAGCCACAGCCCTCATACAGCTGGAATCTGCTCTGCCTGCATCTGTCTAGAAACCTCTGCCCCTCTGGAGATGGTCCTGAACCCAGAAATGTTGTCAAAAGTAAATGGAAGCACTCCATCATGTCACCCCCTCTCATTAGGCCACTCCAGGGACACGTGTTCCTTCTAGAATGATCCTGTAGGGATGGTGTCACAGGTATCCTCCATACAAGCTTTCCTTGCTTCATTTTCATGCTCATTACCCCTCCCCACAACCCTGCCACTGGCTCCCTGAAACACTCCTTCCAGCCTGGTCTACAGAGCAAGTTCCAGGCCAGCCAGGGATGTTACACAGAGAAATTCTGTCTCAAAAACCCAATACACACACACACACACACACACACACACACACACACACACACACACACACATACACACACACCCTTCAAACCTTTGCCCCCAGGCTTGCTTCTAGGAAAAAGCTTAAGAAAGCCTGGCCCTGGCTTTAAGTACCACCACTCTCCCGTGCCTCCTGGTCACATCCTATATATTGAATGATTAAATACCAGTGTCTTAGAATCCTAGAGCTGTGAAGCTAGAGCGAAGGCAAAAGCCGTATAAGGGGGCTGGAGAAATGGCTCAGTGGTTAAGAAAAAAGCCAGATTATCTACAGTTTCCAGAGAGCTTGGGGATGAAACCTTCTGGGAGGATGATATCGCCAGGATGCTGGGAGGGGGGTGAATTGGCTTGTGAATGGCAACTGGCTAATACCCAGGAATTTTGCAAGTTGGTTGTTAAACCTTGGGCGCTTGGATTTGGCCATAGTGGGAAGGTCTATACCATTGCAGTGGCTATGAGCTACCACAAGACTATTCTCATCCCACCCCTAGGGAGCCAGTTTACCACCATATTACTGCACATAACTCTGGGTTACAAAGAACCTGGACAATATGTGGGGTGCTTTAAACTGTGGGTTCTGAAGTCAGGGAGCCTTGGGTTCAACTGTATTGTTGCTAGTTGTATTGGTGACCTTCTCTGGGGTAAGACCTCTAAGCCCTAGCCTTACAAGCGCTAGGACCTGAGTTCAGTCCCCAGAACCTACGTTTTTAAAAGCCCATCATGGTGGTACACTCTTGCATCCCAGAGCTGGAGAAGTAAAGACAGGCAGATCCTGTGGTTTGCTGGCCAGCCAGCCTGGCTGAATCTGTGGGTTCCAGGTTCACTGAGAGACCCTGTATCAATAAATAAGGTGCTAAGTGATTGATACACAGAGATGGGGGAGCACAGAAAAGCCCAGATCATGGTGTCAGGGACCCCAGCCCTGGTGTTTACAGGACAGCAGAGTCTTCACCATGACTTCCCTCTCCAGATGTTAGCCCAACCCTTCCCCCAAAGCAATGGCTCTGTGCTACCCAGGAAAGATGATCCGATGCTCTCGGCTCAGGCTTGCCGTGCAGGAGCCAAGCCTGCTCATTCTGTTGACTCCTCAAAGGGAGAAAACACCAGAATGTGTTCCTAATGTCCTTTGGGAGCCAGTTTGTCCGTAAGTAGCTGCGTCTGCACGAAGCCCTGAGCTCAGGACCCACACTCCTGGGGCAGTACAGTAATATAAAATCCTCCCAGGAAACCTGTCATGTGCATTGTTAGGAGGGTGTGGCCAGCTCTGGCAGTCATAAGCCTGGTCTTTGGGCCAGCTTTCAACAAGCTGATGACTTCCTAGCTCTGATCACCTCTGGCTGAGGCACAGGATACATATGTCTGGAGTAGCCTTCCTCAGCTGTGATTGCCAGAATTGGGTGGCTCAGTTCCCAGCTTCCTTCTTCTTGGGTAAGGCTGCTCTGGGGTGTGCCCCACAGTATCTTCTGGAAGGCACCACTAAGATAGAGCTATAAAACAGGGTCACTCACTTCTGCCATTTCCAGTCCACTTTAATTTCCCCCCAGCTCCCCAACCAAAGCTTACCTGGAAACATTTGTATTAGTCCCTTTCCAGCTGCTATAATAGGCTGGGAACTTACAAAATAAAAGAGACCTGCATGGCTTATTATCCTGGTGACTGGATAGCATCTACAGTACAGTACTGGCCTCCTAGCTGAGTCCCCTTGACTGCTCCAAACATGGCAGAGAGGAGAAAAGGAACCACTGTGTGTGGAACTAGGTACGCAGGTAGAGTCGCTTTGCTATGTGATGACCTGTCCTGTGAGCACTCACTCCATGAGACCAACATCAACCCCTTCCAAAGATGGTGCCTGAGACCTCATCCCAAGACTACACCTGAGGGTCTCGGCACCCCAGCACATGAACCTCTGGGGGAGACACTCAACCCAAACTAGACTATAAGCAGCCTCCCACATTAAGCCTTCCCATCTATGAACAACAGATGGCAATTGTTCAACACTTGCTATGTACCTTCCTCTGGGGAGTAGGCTTATGCAGAGGCCGGGGCGCAGCCAGTATAGAGACGGGAGGTGAGCTGAGCCGAGAGTAGCAAATGGGACTGGGATTTGGGGTGAGGAGCCATTCATCTTCAGCTCCCCCGCCATCCTCCATGGGTTCAGAATGCAGTCCATACATCACACTTGTAAACGTTTACTGCAGGTGTTTCACCAGGACCCAGAGTTATGGGCTTGCTGGAGAAACCCTCGGGAGAACAGAAAAGACATTTACTGTGGAGTTTCCAAGCCGGATTTTCCATTAGTAATCGTGAAAGACAGCTTTTATTAAGCGCTTACTCTTGGTCAGATACAGTGACGCCAGGAGATGGTCTCATTCGACTGCCACAGCGAGAGTGTGTGGTAGGCATCATTTCATCCCATGGCTGAAGAAACTGGGTCTCAAAGAGGTTAGATCATTTGTCTTCAAGCTACCAGCTTGGTCAATAACTACAGCAAACCATCTACCCATCACCATTGTGCCAAACCTCCACATTGTAAAGGTAAATGCCCTAAAGCCTCTGGCCTCACTCATCATGGACCATTGCATCCAAGCCATGGGGGCATTCCTCCGGCTTGTACTGTTTCTGGAAAGATAGTGATGCTCCCTCAGGAATGTTTAAGAATTCCCCTCCCGTTTTCTACCCTTCCGCATCCGTGAGCTCTTGCTGTTCATCTGGGAGAAAGGACAAGAAGCCACTGTGACCAAGAAGACAAAGAAAACCCCACCATTCCAGTTCCCTGTGCCAGTCCCCTGGGGCTGGAGAACATATCTCTGTGCCTCAGTGTTCAGTGGAAGAAACACAAAGGTGTAGACATCCATCTAAGTGCTGGCTGTGGAATCCACGCAGTGGCCAATGACTCAGTCACACTGGAAACATTTTATACAGGCTGCTGTGGGACAGCACTTCCCCAAGAAAGTGCCACTTGGTATCCATGGTGTCTGTGAATGAAAGGGAATCTCATTCTTCCCTTTGGTGGAAACTCTGTCTCCCCAAGCCACTTGGGGTCTGATCACTGCCAAGCAAAGATGTGACGTAGGTCAGCTTTCTCCAGCTTCCTTGGGTCCATTTGCCAATCATTCATCCCAATATTGAGCTACAACGTGCATCTGCCTGGCGCCTGATCCCTGATGAGCTTCCTAGCAGGCTTCTTGGGAAGGGACCAGTTGCCAGGCCCTGCAACATACACACTCCACTGAGGACAGTACTTGGCAGGGGCCCCAGTGTCTGAGAGACAGGGGTCACCGTGGCTAGGCTTCAACGAGCTGGCGTGGATTACTTGGCGACTGGCTCTGTGCTCTTGGAGCCTGGTCAGGTCAACCTGACCCCAGAGGCCTGTGAAATAACATGAGCAGTTGGCTGGCCACTGCTGATCCGGGCCGGAAAGCCAGAGTTTCAGTTGCTAAGAGCTTTAGCTGGCTTGTTCTGGAACCCATTCGTGGAGCCTACAAATGGCTATGGGTTCCTGAGGGAGCTCTTTGCCCTGCCAGGAGGGGAAGATGGGGGAGGGTGGGCAGAGGATAAGAGGAGGGGCAGGGGATGACAAGAGGGGCAGAGGACAAGAGGAGGGGCTGCCCCATGTAGGTTGGATGTCTCAGGTTCCAAGGTCAGAGTGGCTGGGAATGGCCAAGGGAAAGACTGGATGGAGACTGGAGCCCCAGAAAAAGAAAGAGCACAGTCAGTCAGTCAGTCAGTCAGTCAGTTTGTCTGTCTGGCTTTCTCCCTTGACTGATCAAATTTTGAGGAGAGGCTGAAGAGATCATCAGTTGGTGAAGTGCTTGCCTTGTGAGTGTGAAGGCCTAAATTTGATTCCCAGAGCCCACATATAAAAAGGCCGGCAAGGAAGCACAGGGATGGGGGATGGAAATATGCAGATCCCTGGGGCTGGCTGGCCACACCAATAAATAGGCCACTAACCTGTTCAGTGAGTTCAAGACCAATGAAAGGCCTTGTCTCAGAAGAACAAGGGGTCAGCACCTGATGAGCGACAGCTGAGCCTCCATGTGTACACCTGCACAAACATGATCACACACACACACACACACACACACACACACATTTTAACAGAATCTAACAGCACTGGGATGGCTGAGTAAGGATCAACTGTGTATATATAAGGTCAGACTCTGCATAGTAGGAAAGCGTGGCAGCTGGGTCAGCCAACCTAAGATACATTCTCACTGCAAGCAGGAAGCAGAGAGTATGTGACAGGGTCTTTGAAACCTCAATGCTCGCTCCCAGTGACACACTTCCTCCAGCAAGGCCACACCTTCCAAACTGACCCAAACAGCACCACCGGGTGACCAAGAACCCAAACACCTGAGCCTCTGGGGGCCACTCTCATTAAAACCACCACATAGTGACTAGGGTTTTTCACACCCTTTGAGATCTACCTCTGAAGCAACTGCCTTGCTTGCCTACCCTCATCCCAGGCTTGCCGTCCTGTGTGTGGCACTCATACACACAAGGAAGTAAAATGGCCATGTAACCTAACTCTGCTCCATCTTCTCTGTCCCTCTCATTCCGTGACAATGTATGGTGGAAATGTCCATGTCGACGACTCTGCCTCCTTCACCAGAAAGGGTAGGTTGGGACATGAGTCATCAGCCCACCATGGCAGTGGGTCTAGCAGACTCCACCAGCCTTACCACATCCCCCCTTTCACATTAAAGATATCTCAGCGGTACCAGTATGGACGAGTGTCACATTAAGGGATGAAAATAGACTTCCTCTTCGATTAATTCGACTTGAAGTGAGCCCAAATTTGAATTCTGCACCTCTCTGTATTTGGTCTATCTGCTGCCTGTGGCTACTGGTCTCTCTGTAGTCTGTTTATTATATGTGCCTGTGACTGCACCTATCTGAATGCTGTCTGACATCTGACTGTCCCCATGTCTGTCTGTCCCTAGCAAAGGGCTTTGCTCTATATTTAGTAAGGAGCACAGAAAATGAGACATGGGAAAGGGGCGTGGCATTCTCTATGAAAATCTTTAGCAGAGTTTCACAAGGGAAAAGATAACCCTACAGATTCCAACTGACCTGGAAGCACTCAGTCCTACAGACAGACATTAGCAAGCCCTAGCAGGTTGCTTCCAACATTTGCGGTGGATGTTTGTTGTATAATGTCGCTTCCAACCTGTTGGCTGTTTTCATCACTGCGTACACTCACAAACACGCAGTGCTGTGTCAGGGGCATGGGAGGGTGCATAACCTGAGATTAAAGCTATGCACTAGCTTAGGCTGTAAAGGATGCTTGCATGGGAGACCTGAGGCAGGTGGCATTGTTATGTTGTTCTCTCAAAGGCGGGTGAAACTTAAACCTGGTGAGCACACAGTAGGACATCAGGCTAAATACATGTTCTTAAATGTCTTCAAGGTGTGTTAACTTTGCTGTGAGGACTGCCTAAAGTTCAGTCTTTGTGTGTGATGGTGGGGGGGGTCAAAAGATAGTTTTGGGGGGTGGGGGGGCATAGGTCAAAAGATAGTTTTGTAGAATGTGTCACCATATCCACGTTCTCCAGCGACATGTCACGATTCGCTCTGCACATCCAGGCGGAAAGCTGTGCTCCTGGGTTCCAGAATGCCTCACTGCCTATGAATTCAGAAGAGGAGGGGTGTGCCTCACAGACACTGCTGACTGACGGCCAAGGGTAGAGATGCCAGAGTGTGTATCCACCGGCCCCTTACAACTGAAAGAACACCTTAGAGAGCTTCCTCCACAGGAATGAGCTCCCCGCAAGCTGAGACCGGAGGTCACAGTGTCCTCCCTTTCTCCTTAGGAGAAGTAGGGCTTAGGGCCCAGTGACTACTACTTTTAACCCAGCCTCACGAGACGTCAGATTAGTACAGACCTTTCCCTCTGAACATCACATTTGTGAGACTCTGGCCCCTGAGCTTGACAGCTGTAATGACCCCAGTCAGACCAGCTGTGACCACCCACAGGCGTGTGAACACAGGTTTATCACATGCTTATCAACTTCATAGGCTTTAGCCAGCTAATAGCCACACAGTCTGTGGCTATAACCACCGATATCAGCCATCACAGAGGCAGAGGCTACGCTGGCATGGCAGCCCTCCAGAGACATATTGCACAAAAGGATAGTTTTTAGTCGGCGCTATGGCACCCGAAGTGCTGAGGAGTGTTGTCCCACTCATCGCTGTGTCCCGGCGTCTGCGGTCCCAGTGAAAGAAGAACAGTAGGTGACCACTAGGTAAGTGTTGCTTGGCTGAGAGGCGGAGAAACTGACAGATGCCTTGAAGCTCTCTACTGACGACCTGAGACATGGTCCAGACGGTCCAGAGCCACTGAGCACCTCACCTTCCTGGCTCTGAGTCCTGAGAAGAGCACCTGTGACTCAGGTAGGGAGGGGGCAGAGCTGCCTGGAAACATAGGCGGGGTCCAGGCTGGGGACAGGAGAGTGCCATGCACAGTAATAAATGATGTCAGCAACAAAACAGGCCACCAGCAATCAACCAATCACCTCTCTCCCCATCTGTCTCTCTCTCTCTCTTACACTCTTCTTTTCTCTGACCCTTTCTACCTCCTCCTCCCTCTCCTCTTCCCTTTCTCCTCCTCTCCTCCCTGTTATTTCCCTTCCTCTTCCCCTTCCCCCGCTTCCCTCTCACTCCCCTTCCCTGTGTCTCTCTCTCCCCCTCTTCCGCATTTCTCTCCTCCTTCTCCCTCCCTGTCTAGCGCTTCCTCTTTCCTTCCTCCTTCATCCCTTCTCCCCTTCTCTTCCCCCTCCTTCCTTCCCCCTCATTTCCTCCTCTTCTCCCTCCCCCCACCCTCGTTCCTAACTGTGAAAAGTCAAGTATGGCTTCCCAGCATCCCTCAGCTTCGTGAGTCAGCCATGGCTTAGGGCTGCAGAGGAAGAGGCTTCTGGTATGTCAGTGACCGCCAGTCGACTGCAAAAACATTTCTCTAAATGACAACAGAAATGACATTTTCAACTATTCTCACAAGAGTCCTGGTTGTGACCACATGAGTCCCTGCTACCCACCCAGACCCAGCCTGGTTTTGTCACCTTGGTCTTACACGACATATTCTAGACCAGGCCAAGGGTTCCTCTCTTCCTGTCCAACCTGGTGATTCCCTTGGAGAGCGCTTGCTTCCCTTCTCAAGTCACCCTCCTGTGAGGATCTTGTGCCCATGAGGCTATGGTCAGAGGCGGGGGTGGGGGGTGGGGGGGGATGTGTCTACTCTTGCTGTGACTGGGAAGACAGGGCATTCTCCCCTGTGCCATCTGCCTATGCTTGCCTGCTTTCCACTTCCTGGGTCAAATGTCAACATATTTACTTCCCCTCCTGCCGTCCCACAGTCCCTGCAAAAGGAGGTTCTGGACTGACTTAGCATTCCATCCTGACTAGGGCCCTCTGGAGACCAACAAGGAAGGACAGCGTAGGACTGAGCCTCAGAAGCATGTGTTGGCAACCTGTCTCCCTGCCCAAAGGACAACAGACCACCACTGAGGCTCGCATTAACCCTCAACTATCATCTCTGCAGATCCATTGACTGCCTGCCTAGAAGGGAGCCACTGCAGCCAACCTGAGCAGGTGGCCACCTCTTCTCAGAGAACCTGCTATGTCTTCCATTCATGACCTGTCCACATCCACCCCTGATCACTTGTATTCTTGGTAACACTATCTTGAGACAGGGTCTCGCGATACAGCCCAGACTGGTCTCAAACTCATGATCTTCCTGCCTCAGACTCCCAAGTGCTGGGGCCATCCCCCTCAGGCTGGCCCGCTTACATTAGTCAGCTATGAGCAGAAAAGCACCGTGGAACAAGCCTGAGAGGGTAAAGTAAATGCCGCCTCCTGGCACTGACTGTAGAATCGAACTTCGGGCTGAGGACTGCGCGCATGCCTGCTCCTGACACCTGCTAGCCAGGACTTGTTCAATTGATGGTGAATGACAGAAACTCCAGAAGCCAAGTTCAGCTGCTCCAACATGTGCAAGGGCTCCGCTCAGGGCACAGTTGCTCAGATCCTGGCATCACTCACAAGGCCAGAGGCATTACAACCCTCAAGTGAGTAGAGTCAGATAAAGCCTGTTCTGTGAAGGGGAAGGGAGAGTAGGTATTCGCTGAACAGTGATGTAATGAGCTGGGGATGTCTAGCTCAGTGATAGAGCACTTGTCTAGCAATCATGAAGCCCTGAGTTCTATTCCCAGCACTGCAAAAAATACCACTATCACGAAAGGGGAGAAAAGACACTAAATGATGTTGGGGGTTGGGAAGATGGTTCAGTCCTAAAGTGCTTGCCTCGTAAGCATGAAGGAGCTGAGTTCAATCCCCAGCACCTATGTGAAAAAATCTGAATGTTACGGTGCGTACTTGTAATCTCAGCATCAAGGATGTGGCGTTAAGAGGATTCCCAGGACTCATTTGCCAGTTACCTCAGTCATCTTGGAGAGTTCCAAGCCAGTGGGAAACTGTGTCAGAAAATAAGATCCATAGCTCCTGAGGAAAAACACCAAGGTTGACCTCTGGCCTAATCTCTCTCTCTCTCCCTCTCCCCAACCCCACCCCACCCCCCACACACAAATGAGTCAGGCTATCTCAGCAGCCTCATCTCGAGGCTACCACTACCAATGTCCTATTCAAGCACCCTAAGGACATCAGGGGACACCCTGCCTTGTGACCTTGGCTCATGCTGTCCCCCTGCTGCCTGGCAGGCTTGTTCCCTCCCTGGTCCTCTATTATTCTCATCCTCTAGCTTTGTTTCCTTCTTACTTCCTCAGAGAAGCCCGGACTACTGCCCAGGCCAGGATGGCTGCCTTCCTGATGCCTGCACACCATGCCCACCCTGCCCTTTGTGACTGCCTGAAGAAGTCTGGCTGAAACACTCTGAGAGAGGGGCCCACTAGCTTCCTTCTCTGCTTATCTCCCTTTACTGAGCTCTCCTGGCTCCTCAACCCACTTGGTCACTTCCTGGAATTCCACCAAGCCCATCAGCCTTGGTAAATGGCTGGCAACCGGGGACTTGAGAGGAGACCAGCACCCTGGAATGTCTCCAGCCTGTATCAGGTCTGAGCAAGTCGGGAAGCCAGAGAAGCTCTCAACAAAGACAGGTGAATGCCTTAAATCAGCCTACACTGGAGTGAGGGGACTCTACCCTGCACAGCTCTGCCAGCTGAATGAACTAAAGCCCTCAGGTCTCTGCTCTAGCAGACAGAGGACCTGGAGGGTCATGGACAAAGAAGCCAGGGATCTTGGGAGAGAGGATCTTTCTTGTGAGTGATGACCCATTCAAGCCTGGAAAAGTCTAGAGCAGAGGTTCTCAATCTTCCTAATGCTGCGACCCTCTAACAGAGTTCCTCATGTTGTGGTGACCCCCCAACCAGAAAATTATTTTCGCTGCTACTTCATAACTGTAATCTTGCTACTGTTAAGAATCGTAATGTAAATATCTGATATGCAGGATATCTGATATGAGACCCCTGTGAAAGGGTCATTGGACACCCCCAGGGGCCTTGGGAGGGGGAGGGCATTGAGAACCATTGGTCTAGAAGGATCCCTAACTGTGCTCAGAGCCATGGAGAGTTATTTGGTTTCACTCCAGGTTTCTCAGACCTAACAGTCAATGTAGAAACTGTGAATGTTGCAGTCTTTAAAAAATCATAGAACATTCCAGAAAAGGGCCTAAATATCTTATGGGGTGAAAGGGAAGAGAAACGGTTAGCATCTAAGGGGAAGCCTAGAGTCCTGCATAGTATTTTGAGGCATTGGGAGATGTGTGGGTAATCGGGGCAGGTTCCCAGGACACAATAGGTCCCCAGTGACCTTCAGGCCAAAGATGACTCTGCCCTTTTACTAACCCAGAGTCTTAATTCGTACTGTAACTAAGACAGCAAAGCAAAGACACAGACCAGACAAAAACATCAAAGCCACCAGCTCTTCAATGTGGGAGAAGCTGGACTCCAGGATGAGCACGGAGCCAATTTGTAGCCAAGGCTGGTTGGCCCCAGTCCTGGGACCAGTGACATCTGATGTCACTGGACCTCACACCACACATGGCCTTCAGCTCTGCCATCTCCGCCCTGACCACCATTCCTCTCCATTCTGATACAGCAAGCTGGTTCTATCCCGACTGAGTGGCACCACCTGAGGCTCTTCCCTGGAGGTCACCTGGGAAGAGTGACCTTCTGGGCCAGGTGGCCTCTGTCCAAATCCCAGCCATGCCACAGACACCCAGGACAGTATCTACAGCCAATCCCAGTTTGCCCCAACCTCCTTTCAAAACCACATTCCTTATACAGGGTTAGATCTTCATGTCCTGCTTCATCTAGGGTCAGTCAGCGAGGCACAGTAGACGCTGGGTAAATACTGTCTGTCTGCATGTGTAGAGGCATGACTGTCTCCTGTGACGGTCATCCTGAGAACTTCCAAAGGTGGGTTTTTTGTTGTTGCTGTTGTGTTTGCGTGCTTGTTGAGACAGGGTCTCCTGAAACTCAGTCTGGCCTCCGGCTCACCAAATCATTAAGGATGACCCTGAACATCTTCTCCTTTGGCCTCTATTTTCCCAGTGCTGAAATTACACATGTTTGCCACTGTACGCGGTTTATGAGGTCCTGGGGGTTGAACCCCGTGTTTTCACATGTCAGTCAAACGCTCTCCCAACTGAGCGATATGCCCCGCCCTCTAAGGCAATTTTTGAATACAAGCTGAGCACCCCTTATCCCCAAACCAAAAGTGATACTCCAAGACCAAAATGTTCTGAACACTGGTATGAACACATGTGAAAAGTTCCACATCAGTCCTCCCGGCAGGCCCTAGGGAAGGTGCAGGCACACAGAATGTTGTAGAATTACCAGAATTACCTCCTGGCTCTGTGCGTAGAGTGAATGTGAGACACCAGTGAATTTCACAAATAAACTTGGATTTTCCTCTCACGAACATCCAAATACTCAAAAGGAAATCCCAAATAGCTCTGCTCTTACCAGGTGTGTCAGACCTGTAGCAGAAGGTCACGTGTGCCCCAGGACAGTTACAGACGCAACTCAATCATTTTAGTTTACTTTTCTGTTGCTGTGACCAACACTGACCAAAACTAACACCAAGAGAAGAGTGCTCATCTGGGTTATAGGCTACAGTCGGTCACGAGAGAAGCCATGGTAGAAACTCAAAGGCAGGAGTTTGAAGGAGAAACCAACATGAAAACGCTGCTTTCTGCCCTGCTCATTTACCTTTGATAGACACCTCAGTCGCACCTGACTAGGGATGGTGACACCCACAGTGGCCTGGGCCCTCCTACACAATTAGCAATCAAGAAAATGCCTCGCAGACATCCCCACAGGCCAATCTGATGGCAGCAACTTCTCAGTTGAGGTTCCCTCCTCCTAGGTGACTCTAGGTTTGTGTCAGGTTGACAGCTGACACCAACATGAAGTCATACACGTAGCTAACACATTAAGAGATTAGTTTTGTTACTCAATTAACAGCTCTTGAGCATGACACCAGCAATGTCATTCTGCAATATCTAAAGGTTGGACATGCCGGTATACATTTCAGCAAAGAGGTGCTCCGGTGTTTAGCAGAACTCTTGAACCTTCCCTCTGCGTGCCAAGGATGCCAGCTGAGTGCAGATTCTCAGAGACTAGTCTCAGAAGGCACTTTTCAGAATGAGCAGGCGTGGGGATGGGGCAGGCAGGAGTTGATGAAAGGCAACTCTTCAGGCCTAGTGCCTTTGTTAGCTTTTTCTAAAATCCACGTAGGTAGGTATATGTATGACTGGTGACCTTTCACAGGACATTCAAAAAGGTTAGGAATGCGCCCATGATGAGTTTGTTAACTAACACCAGAGTGTGCCCTCCAATACTACAGGCCATGCCCCCAGGGCCCTGGCACAAACTCCCTGTGGCTTCCAGTGGCTGAGTGCCAAACAAGCCCACTGCCTGCCTGCCTGTCAGCAGTGCAGGATCAGGCAGGAATCCTCCCCAGAGGGCGGCTTTCATCTCCCTCTGGTCAAGCACAGGCAAGATTTCATAAACGGCTCGAACAAATCTGCCTTGTGTGTAGCCTTTTGTACTGCGAGGCCATTCGATTTCAGAAAGCACGTCCCCAGAGCATTTCCTGCCATGTCTCAGGTCTTTGACGCCATGCTTACAGGGAGACCTTACTCAAACGCTTCATGAATTTGTTCAGCCGATATTACCAAGTGCCTTCCCCAGGCCAGGTGGAGAGTAAGGGGCAGGAATGACCTGCTGGGAATAAGACAAATGCCTCCAATTCACAAAGCTCCTATTGAAAAAGTCAGAGGTGGGTCAGTGAGTCAAGTCTTTGCCTTGCAAGCATAGAACCTGAATTCAATTCCCAAAACCTGTGTAAAAAAAAAAAAAAAATACAAGGTGATCCTAGTTCTGGGAAGGCTGAGATGGGTGGATCTCTGAGACTCACTGAACAGCCGGTCTGACCTAATTAGAGAACTCCAGGCCAATGAGAGATCCTGTCTCAAAGAGGGTAGACAGCATTCCTGAAGGTGACACCCAAGGTTATCCCCTGGTCTCTGTACGCATGCACACACATGAACACACATACACATGCACACAAGATTCAAGTGTGGGGGGAGATAAGTGTGGGTGGCATTAGGCAGGGGGTAGGGTTCAGGACACAACAGGGCCCCTGAGCATGTGAGGAAACCACAGAAACAGAGAGGCCCCTCTGCCCTTCTCCAGCTTCTCTGAAGCGGGTCATAGAAGCTTGTGATGGCTCTCCCTGAAACAGGTCACAAGCCCCTCCTGTGAGAAATCTCTTCCCTGTACCCAGAGGGAAGGAACACTGTTGTCTTAGAGAAGTGCCTGAACAGACAGGCCCCTCTAGTCCCCCAAGTTCATAACCATTGGACCTGACCTACTCCGCCTCAGCAGCTTCTTTGTGACTGGCCATTAGTCATTGGATTTGGAGCAAAAATACAAGCTTTGCCTAAAGAAAGGTTCTGAAGGCTCCCAGGTCATATGAGACCTACATGACATCAATCTGCACAACTTTGTCCGGTCTCTCTGTCTGTGCTCTAGGGACCTCAGCCACGAGCCAAGGAGGAGGTAGAAAGAATCGGCTCCTGCCCTACGTGAGATGAAGGACAGAGGGGTACCACTTAATCTCTGACAAAATGTCACCCAGCACCTCAGTCATGCTTAACAAGTGGTGGAATGCTTCACAGGCCTGCTGAAGTGTGCAAGCATCTCATCTGCTTACGTGGTGTGCGCTCTATTCTCGTGGAGATTTGCCTCAGCCTCTCATTCTCCAGGGGCCTCATTCGCTGCCTCTCTTTCCTTTTACTTCTCACGGATTTTGCTGAATAGACCAGATCACAGAACAGCTTCCTTTTGTCTGGGTCTTGCTGTCTACACTTGAGCTGTCATTCCATCTGTCAGGAGGCATCATTTGAATTAAGATATGCCAAGTGGGCAAAATCCTGAATGAAGGATGAGGG
>CABHPH010159512.1:39793-57645 GCA_902168325.1 Peromyscus nudipes | reverse complement strand
AAACCAGTTTATAACACTAATAAGACTTTGTCTAGGGGTGAGAGTGACTGGAAAGGGTCATGAGAGAACGTTCTAGAAAGGTGAGCATGTTTCACAGTTTTATCTGGATATGGAGTGTAGGGTTGTACCTGTATGTAACAATGTCTTACATTTAACATGCTTATACCTTTCTGTATGTAAATTGTACCTCCACTTAAAAAAAAATACGAATTAACCATGAGGCCAGGTATCATGGTGCATGCCTTTAATTCTAGCATTCAAGAGACAGAGGCAAGCAGTTTTCTATAAATTCAAGGCCAGCCTGGTCTACATAGATAGTTACAGGTTAGCCACGGCTACACAGTGAGACTCTGTCTCAAAATCAAATAAAAATAATAATTAATGTGTTTAGACTCAGGCAAATCAAGGCATCAGTTAACTTCTTAACCATGATGGATGCTCCTAAAAGCTCAGGAGCTCAGCATCTTCCACGTGCAATGGGGTGGGTACCACTCACCTCACCAGTCTCATATGCAAACCAGAATGTGGCAGCTGACAAATACAGTCCTAGAAATCTCAGCTGTGGTCCTTGAACATCGTTCTTGCTGATGCTACCTGTTACCCCGCCCATGTCCTAGCACACCTGGATGAAACTTCGAGACTCAGACCCTACGTATCAAAACTCCATGAACATCTCTGTCAGGCTTACCATGAGCCTCCTGCACATGGGGTGTGGCCTGTTCTGTAATAACACACCCAGAGCAGCTGTCCCAATGAGTTCTTTATCTGACCTAATCTCGGGTTTAACATGGTGAGTCACGGTGCTCTTCGGAAATCTGTGTGCTGGCTGTATGGTTACCAGCACCTGCCAGGTCTCCCCAGAAGCTGGAGACAAGAGATTTACTGGGGAAACATCCCTGCATCTGGAAATCCTTCCTCAAAGAACTACTCTGAGAAACTGTCACCCAACAGTCACACCAGGTTTTTCCAGAAACCATAGTTTAGGGGCTAGGGCTGGAGACTGATCTCCAGGCTTCTTCCTGTCTGTTGTCTTCCTCGGGGTTAGGTTCTCTATTTTCTCTCTGTGTGTGTGTGTGTGTGTGTGTGTCTGTCTGTCTGTCTGTCTGTGTTCATCTGTGTCTATGTTTACCTGTGTATGCATATGAATGTGTGCAGGTAAACATGTGCAGGTACAAGCAGAGGCCAGAGGAGAACCTCAAGTGTCGTTCCTCAGTCGCCAGCCATCTCGTTTCTGAGACACAGTCTCTCGCTAGCCTCCAACTCACCAAGTAGGCCCAGCTGACTGGCGAGCAAGTCCCAGGGATCTGCATGTCTCCACCTCAAGTCTAGGGTTATGGGCGCAGCCAACTTCCTAAGTGTGTTTTGGGGACCGAACTCAGGTCCTCCTGCTTGCACGGCAGGCACCTTCCTGAGCTCTCTGGCCAGCCACGGTTGGACCCTTGCAGTTGCTGCTGAAGCGATAGGTCATGTGTTGTGTCTGGGTCCACGGTCTGGATTTCCAGCCCAACTCTGCTTGGCTGAGTTCCCACTTGCCTTTCATTGATGGCTCCCCTGGTGGCCTCCTGGCCTGCTTCCAAACCTTCCTGCCGGTGTCACTCGCCAAATGAACTCACCCAAGAACTAAGACTTGCTGTTCTTGTTTCAATCTCTTCCATTTTGGTAAATGACTTAAGGATAAGAGACTATAGAAAAACGCACTTTGCAGGTGGATGGTCTAATGAATTTGCACAAAGTGATTATAAACCCCAGACAGAGGAGCACATGAGTTACAGCTTAGAAATGCCCCTATAATGTCACCCCTCACAAAGTCGCCACTGCTCTGACTGTGGTACGAGTGGGAACAGATAATTGCTCATCTCTTAGGGACCCAGATTGACAGACTAGGAATTTCCGGTGATGGTCACACATGCTGCGTGTGGTTATTAATTTGTTCTCTCCATCACTCATCACAATCCACCCCAATGTTTTCCTTTTACCATGGTTGGCTTTTCTAGTCTAACTTGCTGCCACTCTGAATAACACTAGCCTGGGGCTCAGCTTGAAGTTGAGTTCTGAGAGGTAGTGCTGTGGGATTGAACTCCTTGGAGTTAGATAGGGTCAGAGTGGTCTCTTTCAGAAGCCCTGCTACCTGACTCCTCAGATGGGCTTCTTGGAGCTAGGAGCAGTGGCTTCTTTTCCTATCTGGTCACAGTGTCAGTGCTAGCAAAGTGGTCTAGTGCCACTGGTTCCCTGGGGCTCCGTGGATGCTGACAGCCCCTGTTGTCACAGTCAGTACCCCACAGGTGGCTGCATAGAGGGAAGTCTCGTCTCCCATTGGCTGACAGTACTTCCCACGCTGAGTTCTCTGTGCTGACCCAGGCCAGCCCTACACATGATACTGTAGGCCCTTGTCTGAACCCTCCAACTGCAGAGGAGAGTGAGGCTTATCTTGGAATTGCCCTGTCATATGCCGAAAAACTACTTACCCCCAGCCTTCCAAACCCCATTGGATATCTCTTGACAGAAGCAAGCACAAGTTCAAGTTCACCTCCAGCTTCTGAGATGTTCCAACCACCCTCCCAGCGCTTGTCTCTCTGGTGCTCCTATGAACGACCTTTCCAGGGCCTGGCCAGCAACCGGCTAAGGAGCAAGGGGCAGGGCTCTGCTCCTTACAGAGACAGCTGGTCCTCAAGGCAGCACAGACGCTCTGTGGCCTGTGGGTGCTCCGTGTCCTTACTGGTTTAACGCACAGGCCTGAACTCCAGGTGCCAGCACCTGTCTCTATTTGCCTCTTTGCCTGTGGGCATCTTCTAACCGCGGGACCCACACACACAGCAGGTACAAATGAGCCACAAGCTGAGCCCCAAATCTATGATATTCAACTTCCTAGCCCATGGGTGACATTCCAGTGGGCAAGGTGTCTACTAACTTAGGAACCCCAATGGGATGAAGCCTCAGTTGCTTCCAGAGACTCCTTGCTCAACCGCATACTATTAGAGGCAGCCTTCCCTCCCTCGTCTCCCTTCCTGATTCTCCCTGAATGTCCCATTCCACACAGGAGCATCAGCAAGGGCCTGTGTCCCCAGGCTTCTAAGGAAACTGCATTAAGATACCCTGAGGTGATCTTGCCATCTTCCAAGCTCAGCTTCAGAAAAAGAACATTCCCCTTCTGCTCCCCGGTGAAGACAGGATAAAGTTAAATGTGGGGGCACAAACAGGTAACCCCAGCATGTGGCAGGCTGATGAAGGAAGATTGAGAGTTCAAGACAAGCCTGGACTACAAAGGTAGTCTGAGGCCAGCCAAAATAAATAGCAAGACTTTCTCTTGATAAAAGGAGGATGGTGAAGACGAGAAAGGAAGGAGGAGAAATATAAAAATATAAAGAAAGGGAGAGGAGAGGGAGCCACACTTCAGCAAGTCCTGGGTATTCTCTTCCCTCATCTCTGATGAACCGCTGCAGTATAGAAGGTAGGGATGAGGTTGTAGGCCACAGTTCTGGAACCTCAGGGAGGCTCCAGCGATTCCCCACAGACACACCCACACCCTCCCTCTCTGCAAATTGCTGTCAGCCAGCTTGGAACACGGTGAAAAGGCCTGCCGAGCTGCCTAACTTGCACAGGCTGGTCTCAGTAGGCACCGAGGACCCTGTCTCCCCCCAGCACTCCTCCCAGGAACTCAAAGCTTGCTATCCCCTCCCCGTCCTGATAGCTCAGGAACAGTGCGCCTCTGGGGCACACCCAGCGAGGCACACAAATCATTGTGCTAACAGTCTCCCTGAGGATTTCAGAGACAAGCTCCCATTGTGTGTCTTGTCTGCCAGAAACATCCATCACACTCCCCAGGACTCTTCTTGTTGTCAAGCAGGAGCGACTAGGACTCTTAAGTAAGGGTTTCAAGTTTGCATCGGACTCTGCGAGGCACTCAAGAGACTGTGAGCCTCCCAGGTTTGGCCCACGTCCAGTGGGATCTGCAGGACTGGGATGAAGGAGGGCTGAACTGGCTAGGATCCCACGCTGCGGTTCAAACTGCTGACGAAATAGTATGTGTGCTTTCTCATCTGTGCTGCCCTTTGGAAATACCCCAAATGCTCTGGGACCCCCCTACCACAAGAACTCCCTGTCACTAAGACTCTGGCAGCTGGGTGTAGTGGCACACAGTTTTATTTCCAGCACTCAGGAGGCAAAAGCAGGTGGATTTCTGTGAGTTCAAAGCTAGCCTCGTCTACATAGTGAGTTCCATGTTAGCTGGGAATACATAGAGAAACTTTGTCTTTAAAAAAAAAAAAAAAAGGCTCCTGCTGGTTTGGAAATGAGTCACCCTCCCCTTTTCCAAAGATCCTATATGGAGTTTTACAAATAGACAAGGATAACCCAGTTCTGGCTGCCTAGCCTTGGAGCTGGGTGTGCTAGGCCACAGTGACGGCTAATCTACAATGTCGACTTGATGGAACTGGAATCACCTAGGAGACACACCTCTGAGCGTGTCTGTGAGGATGCTTTGAGAGAAGACCCATCCAAGACTGGACAAAAAAGCGGCAAACACACTGAACACCAGCACCCATCTTTCTCAATTGACCACGTCCCTACCCTCATTCCCTTCCCGCCATGGGACACAAACCCTTCCTTAAGTTGTTTTGTCAGTCATTATTGTCACAGCAGAGAGAAAAGTAACACACCTGTGGTCCACCCCATTACAGACTGGCTCCAGAACACCTTGAGAAGGGCGGGACCCTCCACGCAGACTGGAGCTGGTAGGAAAGGCAGAACCACCCTCTGTGACACTCACTGCTTCTCCTCTGTACCCACTTCTTAAAAATTCCCACCTGCAGGGGCAGCTGCTCCCCATCTCTGTCCTCTGCCACTTTTCAAAGACCCACTCTTGCCCCCCTCTCCTGCCTCTCCCATCTGTCTTAGTTACAGTTCTAATGCCGTGAAGAGACACCATGTCGAAGGCAACTTATAAAACATATTTAGCTGGGGGCTTGCTCACAGTGTCAGAAGGTGAGTCTATGACCACCAGGAAGGAGTGTGGCCGCAAGCATGGTTCGGGAGCAGCAGCTGAGAGCTTACATCTTCTCCACAAGCTGGACACAGAGGGAGAGAGACTGGACCTGACCTGGGCTTTGGAAACCTCTAAGTCTACCCCCAGAGACACACTTCCTCCAATAAGACCACACCTCCTCATCCTTCCCAAAACATTCCATTTCAAATAGGAGCCTATGGGGGCCATTATCATTCAAACCACCACAGTCTTTTTGCCAGGAAGCTCTGAGTCTAACTCAATTCACATCTACTGAACCACTCAGCTTATCTCCTTCACCTCTCCACCCATGAGCCTGGACAGCTCAACGAAGGGGCTACAGAACCCAGAAAGGCCAACGCAGACCTTCCAGGAACAACAGCCCCTGAAGCTACATCGACTGCTGTCGGAATATGTCCCCCCAAAACTCATATGTCAAAACTGAACACCATTGTGATGGTGTTGAGAGATGGGGCCTATAGAAGGTGACCAGGTTCCCGAGGGCTGTGCCTTGTGGTTTGTGTTAACCTCTCATAAAAGGAACTTCACCTTTTAACCTTCCTAGCAGGAAAGAATACAGAACATGTGCCCTCCACAGGAAGCAGTGTCCAAGGCACTAAGAAGCAGAGAGGCCATCGTCGGACATGGACCCTCTCTGCATCATGACCTTGAATTGCCAGCCTGCAGACATCTGGAAGTAAATGCTTTTTACTTACCAATTATCTGGTCTTGAGTATTCTGTTACACAAGAAACAGAGAAAATGGACTAAGTAGACTTAGTAAATACTCACAGGGTTTTGTTCCTGCCACACACTAAATAGAAATGAAGTTGATAAAATAGTCACCTTTTCACAAATATTTTAAAAATTGTGTGTGTGTATGAGTTTTTCTGCTTGTATGTCTGTGCACCACATATATGCAGTGCCTCTGGAGACCAGGAGAAGACATCAGGTCCTCTGAATTTGAGTTAGACTGTCATGAGCTGCCGGGTGGGTGCTTGGAACTGAACCCAGGTCCTCTGCAAGAGCAGCCAGTGCTCTTAAGCCCTGAGCCAAATCTTCAGCACCAAAAGTTACCTTTCGAGCACAAACTGTCTTATAACAATCACAAGAAGAACTCTTTGAAATGGGGCAGACATCTAGGATAGCTAAGCAAAAATGTAAAAATAAGATAAGGTGTGCTGAGCTCTTCAGAGAGATGCTGGGGCAGCACATCACTTAAGGACACATTCACTCAGGGAGGGACAAATGTCAATTGTCTTGCTTTAGTTTCTACTGCTGTGATAAAGACTGTAACCGAAAGCAAGCTGGGGAGGAAAGGGTTGATTTGGCTTAGATATCCTAGGTCACAGTCCACTGATGGAAACCAAGGCAGAAACCTGAAGGTAGGAACTCAAGCAGAGGCCATGGAGGAGCATTGCTTACTGGCTTGCTCCTCATGGCTTGCTGTCTGCTTTCATTCTCTCTCTCTCTCTCTCGCTCTCTCTCTCTCTCCTTTTCCCCCCTCTCTCTCTCCTTCCCCCTCCCCCCCCCATTCAACAGGGTCTTACTATGTAGCCCTAGCTGGCCTGGAGCTAGATATGTAGACCAGGCTGGCATTGAACCCACAGGGATCCACTTGCCTCTGTCTACTGAGGGCTGAGATGAAAGGTGTGGGTCACCTTGCTCAACTCAGGTTCCTTCCGTACACACTCTAGGCCTACCTGCCCAGGGATGACACAACTCACCGTGACTTGGGCCCTCCCACGTCAAGCGTCAATCAAGAAAATGCCCCCACAGCCCTGCCTATGGGCCCATCTGATAGAGGCAATTCTTCAGCTGAGCTTCCCGCTTCCCAGATAGGTCCAGGTTTACATCCAATTGACAAAACAAACCAACAAAACTGGTACATTACCTTTGCATCAGTTTGGACCTAAGAGTAGGTGCTTCCCTTTCAAGCCCTGACATCAAAAAAAAAAAAAAAAAAAAAAAAGTAAAACAAGACTTCCTGATGGTCTGGTAAGATAGTGCAGTCTGTACACCGGACACACAAGCATGCAGACCTGAGTCTGGCTCCCCAGCACCCACACACAACAAGCTGATGTAGCAGGGACATCTATAATCCCAGCTCTGGAGAGGCAGGCAGATCCCTGGAGCTCACTGGCCACTCATCCTAGTCCAACCCATAAGCTCCAGGCTCTGTCTCAAAAAATAAGGTTGAGTGTGGTTAAAGAAGACACTGAACATCAGCCTCTGGCCTCCACATGCGCACACAAGTGCACACCCACAAGAGCATGCCATGCACCATGCACATAAAAAGTACTGCGTATCCAGAGGGCCTAGTCCAGTACCATGGGGGCTCCTTAGCTATTGGTCCACAGTTCATGTGTCTCCACTAGTTTGTCTAGTCGCCTCTGTACTTTTTCCAATTATGGTCTCGATATCTCTTGCTCATAGAATCCTTCCTCTCTCTTGTCGATTGGACTCCTGGTGCTCCACCTGGGACCGCCGAGACAGTTGTTTAGCTTGAACTGTTTAGGGGGGCCCCAGGCAGTGGGACCGGGACCTGTCCTTAGTGCATGAGCTGGCTTTTTGGAGCCTAGTGCCTATGGTGAGACACTTTGTGCAGCCTTGGTGCAGGGAGGAGGGGCTTGGACCTGCCTCAACTGAATGTACCAGGCTCTGCTGACTCTTGCCTTGGAGGAGGTGGGAATGGGGGGTGGGTTAGGGGAGAAGGCTGGAGGAGGGAGGACAGGGGAATCTGTGGTTGATATGTAAAATGAATAGAAAATCTCTTAATAAAAAAAAAGTACTTGTAATCTCCTATGTAAGTGTTTTTTCCCATGTGTGTTGGACACAGAGAGATCTAAAAGAATCTGCTCTGGACTGTTAAAGGTTCTTTCTGAGCTGTGGAGCTTGGTGGGAAGCAAGAAAAGCCTCGCTCTTCACTTGACTCTTTTTTCTGCACTTTGAAGTCTAAAAATAACCATCAGGGTCGGCTCTGGCTAAGTTAGACAAATCAGAAAAATAAAATAATAAACCATATTACATGTCAAAGGACCTACCCCAAAATACTAAAATGAAACAGATTATCAGGGTTTTCTTCTCCGCAGATGCAGATGGTGAAAGCTGAGATGTGTGGAAGATTCTCTTCCTCCAGTTTCAAAGTGCCCTGTGTGCATGGTGGCCACCCACCGAATCCATCTGGCTGAGGGGCAGCAGATGGAAGTCAGCGTTCTCTGGGGACCACGGAGCAGGAAGAAGACTGTGTTTCCTCTTCCTCACTTAGGTGAGAGTCCAGGTTGGGGGATGACCTTCAGGTGTCCTTCCTAGATGGCAGCTGTGGGATGTGGGAAAGATCAGGGCAGGATGGCCCACAACAGCCTGACTTCAAATGCCTGGCTAGCAAACGCAGTTGCCAAAGCTCCCAGCTGCCCAGGACCAAGTCTACAAATTTGACTTCTTCTAGATTCGAAACTTTGGAGCCAAGCAAATGCGTGCCGCTGTCTTAACCAGCTTTTCTAGTGAAACGTGTTCAAATCCCAATCCGTCGGAAGCAGAGTGGACGAGTGTGGCTAGTCATACTGTTTTCTTCCCTGGGGTCCTCTGAACTTCTTCCAGAGACATCAACAATCATCTCTTCATCCCAGACAGGGTATGGGACAGACTGGAGAAAGGATTCCACCGAAGTCTAGCTTGCCGAACCAGATCAATAAGCAGTAACGGCATGTGCACACCCTAATGAGATTTTCTACTCTGAGCCATGTGGTGAGGATTCTGCTTACCCAGATTTTTCCAGTATCAGTGTTCCTTGGTATCCTCTGCATTTTACAGGTAAGGAAACTGAGGCCAACATATGGTATGGTTCAAGGCCACAAGCTGGGAGACAGCAGAGTAATGCGTGATCTCAAGCTTATATGTTAGTATAGTCCTGATCGGGTACTTCTTCTGGAGGGGCGGGGCATGTTCATGTGCAAGTGTGCAGGTGCATATTCGTGTATGTGTATGTGCACTTGGAGGCTGGAGGATAACCTTAGGTGCCAGTCCCCAAGCACTGTCTACCCTTTCTTGGAGCTGCGATCTCCCTGGCCTGGAGCTCTCAGAGGCTCTATTGGCTAGCTGCTGAGTCCCAGGGATCGACCTGTCTCTGCCTCCCCAGCACTGGGATTACAAACACGGATCACCATGACCAGGTTTTCCCCCCTACATGGGCTCTGGGGATCAAACTCAGGTCATTATGCTCACAGGGTAAACACTTTACTGACTGGGCCACTTCCCCAGCCCTAGTCACATGTTTCTGAAACGGTTCCTACCTTCCAGGGGTTGCACAGGCTTTCTTGCCATTTAATCCTCACAACCACCTTGTGGAGTCTCCTCCCATTAGGGCACATCCTCCTGACCAGGAAAAGAGGTCAAGGAGCTAAGTAGAGTGTCCGCACTCAGAGAAGGCCTATGGACTTCTAAGATTGCTTCTAACAGCTCCTAATACTGGGGCATTGCCCTGTAACTGAGGTCCTGGAGCACACCTAGATGGAAATTGCCATTCAAACCCAACGCTTTCCATGGGAGGTAGCCCTTTACTGTTCCCTGGTGCTCTATCCATAAGCACTCTGAGATGCCCACTTTTCTAGACCTTTCAACTGGAATCCTCTCCCCTCTGCTTGGCACCTGTTGGTCAGAACTATAGAGTTCCTTTGGGGTCAAACCCTACTGTCACTGAGTGACCATCCATGCCATACCACAGTCCTCACTCATATTGCTTTATTTCTGTGCCTTCTTCTGAGGAGAATCCCAGGCTGTTCCCCAGAGTATAAATCTTGGCCCAAAACCAACCACAGCAATCCCCCTGTCTTTGTGGGGACCTGGTTCTGTTGGTTTTGAAATGGTTATATCCTGCCATGCTAGCCTAAAAGGACACAAAGGGAACGATGGGAAATGCTTCTTCACTCTGGTGTACCCCTTGGATCCCCTTTGGGACAGAAGCACTTGTCCCTCTATCTTAAGGTGTATCTGCTAGAAACACCTTGCCTGAGATCACTGCAATGGTTCACCTCCATTGCCAACTTGACTGGATTATCCTGAAAACACGTGCTTCCGAGTGCCTTTCCGATGACTAACTGAGGAGGGAGGGTCTACTGTGACTGTGAGTGACACCATCCCATAGGCTCCTGGACAGCATGAAAGAGAGAAAGGCAGCTGAGCCCCAGCATTCACTTCCCTCTATCTCCTCACTGCAGACGGAATGTGACCGCCATCTTTTACCCACCATGATGGGCTGCACCCTCAAATGCTGAGCCCAAATGAACTTGCTTCAAATCAGGTGTCCCGTCATAGCAATGAGAAAGGCAATGATACATTTCTGCTCCCTCTGCCAAGTCAGGTGGCATCACTGACTGGTCTGCATGAAGGAACAGAAGTTTGGTCTCTTGTCTCAGCTTTGAAAATCCATCAGAGCTCAGGGTACCCTTGAGGGTCTTGCCTCAACTCCTCCCTCTGGCCATTCCTGCCTCCTTACCTTCTGAAAGTTGCTGCCAAAGAGCCTTCTCCAGTAACCTCTCTGTATACAAATCTGCAACTCTAGGACCCAGTATATAAAGCAACTCTAGGACCTCGTATAGGATAAAACATGTGAAAGGGTCCCCTGTTCAGCAGCAGATACCACCTTCAGTACGTGGGATATAGCTGCCATCTTGGGCTGACAAAAGAATCAGTCTAAAAAGCCACACGGGAGCATTTGGGAGATGGCTTGGGATTCAGCTCAGGTGGCAAAGCACTTGCCATGCAAGCGTAAGTTTGATCCTCAGAACCCATATGAAAATCTGGGTGTGGTAGAATGTGGCTGCAATCCGGAGCTGGAGAGGGGGAAACAGGAAGATCCCGGGACTCTCTGGTCAGCCAGGCCTAAAAACGAGGAGCCCAGCACCTCAACAAAAGACCCTATCTGAAAAGATAAGGTGGATGGCTCCTGCAACACCCACCATTGACCTCTGGCCATACGCACATGCGCACATGTGTACCCCTGCACATACAAGCATCCCCCAACACTCACCCACAAAGGAAGCCACAGTGGGCTCTGAGGGTAGAGAAGCAAAACCACAGAAAGAAATTGGGTCGTCCGTGATATCTCTGAGCCACTCAATTAACCATGTCTAGAACTCCCCAGCCTCCGGGCATCACCTCATGTCGTCATGTCAGTCAGCACACATTCCTTGTCACAGTCTCTTCCCATTGTGTTTTGTATTACTTGCAGCTTAAATCATTTTAAATGCTGCAACACACACACACACACACACACACACACACACACACCACACACACACACACCACACACACACACACACACACACACACACACACACACACACACACACACACACGAAAGGAAAATTGCTCACAAGAAGGCAGAAATGCCCCCTAGATCAGTGTGGGCTCTAAGCACTCGACACCACGAGTCTAAACGCTGTCCTCTCCTGGGCCACCAAGACTTTCCTCTTCATCTCATCCCACAGTGCCCACAAGTGCCACAGGCTAAGAAAGGTGCCTGAGAAAGACAGCCTCTCCAGATAATGCCTGAAGCCTGGTAATTCATGAGCGGTCAGGCCTCCATGTTACCTCCTCCCGCTTTTCCTGTTACTTACAAAGAAAGTCGCAGAGAAGCGTGTCAGGCCAGGGAAGGCTAAATCATCCCTAACAACGCCTCCCTCATAAATATCATGAAATACTGCGGGAGGCTCAAGAGATATTTATGTAGTTTTGTCCCTCTTGTGATAAAATAAGCTGCTCAGCTACAGCTCCAGGCCGGAACACGGCGTAATGGCTTTGTCACAGAACTCCAGAGTGCCTCGGGCGCATGAACTGTGGTCCGTGACCTAAGGGTCAAACGATCTGTGCACAGGTGGCACTGCTCAGCCACATGGTCCGTCTTGCAGGACTTTATTCCTTTGGGTACACAGAAGACTGGAGGGCACGAGTAGGGGCTTTAGAATCACAGTCTAGGGTTACAGTGTGGGAAGTTATTTCACTATTTCACACTCATTGCACCTCTAGTTGGAAAAGTGATGGTGTCAACTCGCTTAGGCCAGGCTAGGCCACAGTCACAGGCTTGCCCTAAACATGCACAGGTTAGCAACAACTGAAGTCTACAGCTGGTTCAAGTCAATTATCCATGCACTCTTGATTCAGGGATGGAGACTGGTAGGTCAGTCCATCTAGGGGACACTGTCCGTCTTGTGGTAGAAGAAACAGATTCCAGCAGAACTGCATGAAGCTGTGGAATCTGCCGCTGGGAAACGGCACACATCACTGCCACTCAAGCTTCATAGCCTAAAAGGAGTCACATGGATAAGGCCAAAGCTACATGCTGGAGAGTCTAATCCGTCCACATGAAGGTGGAGTCAGTGTCTTAAAGAACAATACAATCTACCACACAAGCATGATTGCTGTGAAGATTGGGGGTATAGGGAACACTCTGTGAAAAATTAGCTATCGTAAATGTCATCTCTAAGTTCTGAGTTACTTGTCAGGATAAGGGAGCTTCTACAAATGGGTCTTTAATGCAAGAGTTGTTCGGATAAGCCTTTGAATGCACTAACTTTGGGTAGATACCACGTGGGCCATGTGGTACTGGGAATCGGTCGGCAAGCTGGTGAAGTTTATTGAACTGTAAAATAGAAATAAGAAGTGTCTTCCTCCCAGGACTGTTGTTAAGATAAACAACATGACTGAAAAGTCTTTCACTTTTCCCCTTGTAACTGGGAATTCCCTTCCCCTTGAGCCTAGGAGGGTTTGAGCGGCCCACTTGTTCACAAAGAGTGTGGTAGAAATAATATGTTGGGATTTGAGCAGCCATACAATCGGCATTCTGGAAGCTTTAGCCCTCTTAGAAGCCCTGAGATGCCGCGTGAGCAAGACGGAAACACCGACTGCATCCTTCCAGTTGTCTGTGCCAGAGTGCCAGATGTCTGGGTAAAGCCATCGGATGAGCTTGTCAACGCCACACCAAACCAGCTGGGGATACCTTGAGGAGCATAAGATCATCCTGCTGAGGTGACCTCAATGTCTGGTACATGAAACCATAATATAATTAAACAGCTTCTCTAACAGCTAAATGTTAGGTCAGCTACTCAGTAATAGGTAACCAAGCCCACGCAAGCCTGTAGCCCTCTATCTGACTCCTCAATGGTTTAGGGGATATTATCTTGTGATCTTGGGCAAACACCCAGTCTTTTGGGAGTACCTATGACTCAGAACTGAGAAAAGGATAGAAAAGATACAACTTCAGTCAAACGCTTCACAGTTTCTTTACATACTCTTGAATACAGGGCAAAGGAGCAAAAGACCCTTTTCCCTCGGGTATGTAAGGGGACCTGAAAACATGTAATGTGACAGGGTAAGACGGTGCAAAGGTTCCTCCATCTTGTATTCTTGCTGAAGCCATTTCAGGCTTAACTAGAATTTGATCTCCTTGGTGGAGAATCCCATGGAAAATTACCCAACTCCATTCTAGGGGACCGAGGCAAAGTTACCCCAGCTAGCCTAACTTAGCTTTGTTAAACTTCCTGCTTATGCAGAACCCCCTCCAGCTAATGGCTTAGCATAGCTTCTGTTAAACTGCTAGCTTGTGCAAACCTCCCCCTTGCAGATGCAGAGGAAAATACCAGCATGTGGGTTTTGCTCCTTGCTCTAAATGCTCAGGGCTAAACTTTGGTCCCAAATACCTGAGTGTAGTTCCAGCCAGCTGGAATAAAGACTTTCAGTTGACTATAAACCATGTCAGAGTGGTCATCGCTGGTGGGTTCCCTGTAACAGTAACACAATCAACCTGAGGAAGGTCACAATCCCTGACTTGGGCATGCAAGTCCTTATGCATTTTTAAACAGTAATAATTCATCATCCTTAATTTTCTTAAGACTTTAGGTAAAACTGATAGAAGTATGCACTGACCCATGCTGATCTGGTATTCAGCGCCCATTGTATGCCTTCAGGAGACAGTAATTGTGACATCTATACATTTTGTCACTTCCAAGAAGGAACCAGTGGTCAAGTATGACCTGGTGCCACCCCTTTTGTTATTCCTATTGCTATTGACCTATTTGTCTTCGTGATAGAAAGTTGGATTTTGGTTTGCGGCAGGCTCTCATGTAGCTTGGGCTGGCCTCTAAGTTGTTATGTAACCGACGACAACGACCTTGAACTTCTAACCATCCTGCCTCGGACTCCAGAGTACTAGGATTATGAGCACGTGCCATTATGCTCACAGACTAAATTATGTTAGATGGAAATTGAGACGGAGTGATGCCCCAAGTTGACTCAGTCCCATCCCTTTTTCCTCCTGAAGACTGAGCAACACTGTATCTCCCAGTGTCCCATGCAGTTAGATGAGACCACCATGGTGCCAGAGGACCATGGCCAGTGGGATGAGAGCGGCAGTTAAGGACACTTTCCAGGCCTGACACCTCCCACATGGCCCTTCACGCTTTTTCCCTCCTCTGAGAGGCAGTCCAGGGAAGGGCAATGAGGCTGTCAAGGATGAGAGAATTCAAGACAAAAGGATGCTGGGTCTAAAGGCGAAGCTGAGTCAGTCCCCGTTCCGAATTCCACCAGGCAGAGAAGGGCTGGCCCAGGAGGAACGGGAAGTAAGGCTCTGTTACTCCAGCTGCTGAAAGCTGGCTCAGTCATTCTAACAGAGAGTCTTTTAGCAAATCAAATGTAAGGGGTAGAGTGGGATAAGGGATGGGGAGTAGGGTGAGGGGTGGGCAGAAGACTGGACCATCCCCAAGAAGAGCATGCTGGGGAGTCATGGTGCCGTAGCCAGAGAGTTCTGTGTCAAGCCCGGGCACAGAGAGGCCTGTCTTGGGGGCATGAAGCGCAAGTCTTTTTTTCTTTCCTTCCCTCCGCAGGGAACAGAAGGAAGATGCCCAGCATGTCATACACCGCTGGCTGCGGTGACAGGAAGATGAAATCTGATCATTCACCTGACAGGAGATCGCAGAAGTGACTAATTTAATCCCTGAGGCCTCTTGAGAAGGATCCTCTCCTTTCCTGGCTACTTCTCCTTCTGCTCAGCCAGGCCCTCACTCAGCAAGGCAGTCAGGCCCGCACTCTGCCGGGAGGGGAGTGCGTATGCAAGGAGAGACTCAGTCCCCACTGAGCTAAGGAAGTGAAAGCCGCCCATCAGAGTTCGCACACCCAGTGTTTAGCATTGCCACTGTTCCAGTGCTGTCCCCTGGAAATCCCTCTATGCAACTACCACGGACTTCTTTGGCTCTTCTCGATCTCTTTCTCTTAAAATGAGCATCCCGAAGGCTGCTGCCATGGTGGGTAACTCAAGAACCTCCCTCCACAGCTGGAGCACACATGGGCCACACAGACTTAGACTTGACCCCCAGCTCCAGTACATCTTACCAGCACTATGTCCTGGGTACAACCTTCCCTTTCATACCAGAAATGCCTTCCCAGGTTACGCCATAGCCCAGATTGCAAATAAATGAGATGTGTCTCATTATTTTAACCTAGCCTTGTACGTTTGACAGACATCACTAATCAATCACTACTCATATTTTATATCTGGACTATGGGTTTGATGACGGTAAACTCACAGAGACCTTCTATTACCATAGCTCTGCTTCCTTCCTCCTTCAGGATCTCCCTAAATCATCAAAATTGATCTTGTTATACCCTTTCCTACTGGTGTTAGTACACCAAAGATATTTGCCACAGAAACAAGGTAAGGACACGAACTTGAGATTTCACAGCACCAAAGCTGGGGACTTGGTTGTGAGAACAATGTGGCATCTTAGCAGCCAAGAAAGAGGAGGATGTTCTGAGCATCTTGGCTACTACGCTCATCCGGCACTGTGGAACAACAGAAAAATGTTAGCAGCTGCCTTGTAGGACACACCATACTCTGCTTTCACACTTGAAGCACATTGCAAATGAATGACACACACCTCACATCTCCTCAGTCCTACACCGATGGCAGGCATTACTAATCAATCACCATTCTCTTCTCCACTGAGCCCAGACACAACAGCATAAGCCTGTGTCTGTCACATAGCTCACCAGCCACACATCAATCACGTAAGCGCAAATGTATTTAGCAAACCCTCTTGGGTGACCTAACGCCAGAGGGTGGACAAGCAACCAGAGAGGTGAGGAGTAACCAAGACAGGATGGCTGAGCTTCCAAGAGCTTCCTAGAACCCATAGCATGGGCACTAATAAAGCATGGACACTATAATTCAGCAAGCCAAGCCACCAGGCTTGAGCTCTCTCTGCGTGGTGTCATTTCTGCACTCTTTACACACTGTTTGGCTGATCTGCTTCGTCACTATCTCAAGCAGGTTTCCTTGGGAGAATGAGCAAAACACACAGAGTGGGGAGGTCACTTTCACACCATCCTGGCGTCCTTGGTCACCCCACTAACTGAATGGGGTGTCATCAAAGCCAGGTAACCAGGGCTCATGCCACTTCTCCAACTGTTAACAAGGCAGGGACAGGTGCACAGGACATTAAATTTTCCCAAGCAGGGACCCCTGCCTTCCGTGAGCAGCTGCGAATCAACTGAAGAGGATGTGCCAGGATGTTTAAGACAGCGTAGATTTAATTGTGAGTGAATGACCACTTCGGTATTTCTGCCAGTCTGCTTTACTGTTTTTACGGGTTTGGGGTAAGGCTTATTCCCCATACACAATGGAGCTCTGTTCAACATTTAGAGACCTTTCTAATGTTTCTTTCGCCAGCCTCTCTGGCATGAAGAAAAGAATCTTTTCTCACTCTTGGTTTCTGCATGTAACTCATGCACAGCTAATTTGGTTGATAAAATGATACCATTTCAACCATCTCCATGCTTCAGCTGGATTGTTTGAACTTTTTCATAGGAAGGGATTAATCATGCAGCTCCCATCGCCTGCCTTATAATTTCAATAATAAGGCTGGTCAGATGAGCAGCCAAAATGGATCTTTTACAGAAGAACATGCCACATCATGAGAGTATCTTCTGTCCCTGCTGTTGAGCTGGCTTATGTCATTGGTAGCCAGAGAAAGGAATTTATTTAATTGTTTCTAGAATCGGCAATACATAGCCAAGACAAAACTAGTCACACACAGTATAATAAAAAAAAAACGGACAGTTCGATGGCAGATCCCATGTACAATGAGGGTTTTAGCAAGAGATCATGTCTCAAAAAATAAGATGGAGAGTCACAGAGGAGGACACCCAGCATTGGCCTCTGGCTTCTACATGCACATACATGCATGCACACAAATATGAACACACATTCACATACACACAAAGTACATACACAGACACTCATACACATACACACACACACACACACACACAGGGGGTGGAGGGGTGGAGAGTAATTGGGGAAGACATCTAAATTGACCTCTGACCTCTACACGCATGTGTATACACAGACACACACATGAACACAAAAACTTAAACACCCATAAACTGCCTAACAATGAATTTCTCATATGTATCCCTGTTGTGAGTGGCATATGACAGCAAGCACCTGCTGCTGTTGTAACATGCCTAAGCCCCCAGGCTACCACACACCCAAGGCAGGACTCACAGGCAAACTGTCTCGCTCAAGATCTGACCCTCCTCCTCTACGTTGTCCTTGCGGATAATGCCTTCCAGTGGTACCTCCCAAATCATTAAATGTGGCTGCGTTCTTTCTCTTTAAAGGAATCCATTGACTGCCAAATACCTTGTTGAAGGACAAGAAGCTAATTGACTGAGATGCATTTTCCAGCCCACTCTTGTGGCTTTAGGGAATGTAACATGAGCTGTAGAAAGGGAAGCTCCTGGTTGGAAGGAGTGGGAGGTTGTGTTGTCAATCAAATAGGCCAGCGACAGGGCCTCCCTTC
>CABHPH010159512.1:24187-39783 GCA_902168325.1 Peromyscus nudipes | reverse complement strand
TGTGTTGTCAATCAAATAGGCCAGCGACAGGGCCTCCCTTCCTCTGGCTTCCCCGAGCACTCCTCTTCCCTTAGGATGCTCTCTGCTGTGCCTCCCCACCAACCCATCGGGAGGACGCAGAGTAAACCACACAGGCCGCTGCCATATGCCTTCCAGGCACAGTGGCACTGCACAACGGACCCACGGGCTCAGCAGTTCACCCAGCATTTTCCACAGGAGAGAAAAACAGCCTTTCTTATATGAGAAGACACAGACTTAATTCTTGTGCGGTGAGAGAAGAGGCGAGAAAAAGCCAAGAAAGTTATAGCAATCTGATCTAATGATAACCAAACCATTCCCGTGAGAGTTCATCTAGTCACACACATGGGGCTGAGCTAGAAGCCATAGCCTGAACTCTGTCTTCTCGCCATCGCAGGATGAGACACCTTTATCCTGGGGGTAGATCCACACACCCTCCGATAAACATATAGGTAGTCTGAAGCCGGGACAAGACCAAAGTGCATAATCATGTGTGTGTATATGTGTCTGTCTATCTGTCTGTCTGTCTCTCTCTCTCTCTCTGTCTCTCTCTCCTCTCTCTTCTCTCTCTCTCTGTCTCTCTCTCCTCTCTCTCTCCTCTCTCTCTCCTCTCTCTCTCTGTCTCTCTCTCCTCTCTTTCTCTCTCTCTTTGTGTGTGTATGTCTGTCTGTCTCTCTGTCTCTCTCTCCTCTCTCTGTCTCTCTCTCTCTTTCTCTCTCTTTGTGTGTGTGTGTGTGTGTGTCTGTCTGTCTTTCTCTGTCTCTCTCCTCTGTCTCTCTCTCTCTCTCCTCTGTCTCTCTGTCTCTCTGTCTCTGTCTCTGTCTCTCTCTCTCTCTCTTTCTCTCTCTTTGTGTGTGTGTGTGTGTCTGTCTGTCTTTCTCTGTCTCTCTCCTCTGTCTCTCTCTCTCCTCTGTCTCTCTGTCTCTCTGTCTCTCTCTCTCTGTCTCTCTCTCTCTCTCTCTCTCTCTCTCTCTCTTTGTGTATTCCTCAACCATGGCACAGTGCCTCCATCCTCTTCCTATTTGATTCTGACAGGCCTGTCACCCTCCGGGAGCCATGCGACATGCTCATGAGAAACAGCATTGATTAAACCCAAGTCCAGAAGAATTCTGGCCCCTGTGTTGAGGAACTCCAGTCCTATTGCCTGAGTCAGGTTCCTGGCTTTTCTTCCAATGAATGTGGGAACCTGGACAGATCACCTATCTGCCTGAGCCTCAGTTTCCTCGTCTGCAAAGTGGCCTGACATTGCTACCTATTTTACAAAGCTGCTCTGAAGATTAATGGATAGTCTGTGCAAGTCAAAATGGGCTCGGGTACATGAAGTGCCTGGAATCTTCTCTGGATGTCTTTATGCTCTCAAAGCATGGTAATAGCTGCCTTGTTTCTGCCAGCATAGTAAAATGTACATTTGGAGCCAGAAGGATGGCTAGGAGAATAGAGGCACTTGACCTGCAAGCCTGAGGACCTGAGTTCAAGCCCCAGAGCTTATGCAGAAGGCCAGTTGCATGATGAATCCACTCCCATGAGAACTTATCATTCATCCTTCAAAAAAGGCATTCAGTTGATAACTGTTGGGGGTGGTCCTGTGCTCCAATTGCCTCTTAAACATCCCACCAGCCCCCAAAAGCTCAGCACTGGGGGCCAAGTTTAACATGAGTTCAGGTAGGAACAAAAATTTTCCCAGCTATGGCACCAGGCCAATACCCCAGTGTGACAAGGGAAGTGACTTGGCTCCCAAAGCAGAGCTCTCCAATGTGCCCTGCTGCAGTAAAAGCTGTGCCCAGGGCTGTGCTTCCCATTTTATGTGTCCCCCGTCTAGACTGGAACACCTCTATGGCCAGAACCCCCTTCCTGTTCTGTTTGGAATAAGGAGTTCTGACATCTGATCTAGAACCTGGCACAGTGCAGGGGCAATAAATGATCATTGTCACGGCTGACAGTCATCCCAGTGGTCCCTGCTGCTCCTGCCTCCTAGTTTCTATGTCCTTTGCCACCGCCTCCATCATTCCAGTGTAGACTTGGGAGCTTGCTTCTTTATGTGTGTGTCAGGGGGTAGTTTACTCAACTATGAGTGTTTGTACATGTGTGTGCACATGAGTGTGGAGTCCAGAGGATACTCTCAGGTGTGCACCATCCAACTTTTTCTGAAGACGGGGTTTCTCACTGGCCTGGCACTCGCCAAGTAGGCTAGGCTTGCCGCTCCAAGGATTTACCTGTCTCTATTTCCCCAATGCTGGAATTACAAGCACATATCACTGTAGTGGATATCTGTTCTATGACCCTGAAGCACAGTCCTAAAGACTAGCAGGTAACTGCTCTACCTGCCTATGACCTTGAAGTACATGCACCTGGGGCATGGCCTCTGGGCTACCCTTAAGACCTGAGATGCACATAGGCAGTCTCTCTTGGCTCCCTTGTGGGACTTGGATGCTAGGACAGTTTGAAGAACAGCATAGGCCCATGCCTCACCTTTTCCAGGACCCTGAAACAGTTCTTCTGTTCTGTCTTGTGAGTTTTCCTTTCTTAATAAATCCCTTTGCCCTTTAAACAGACTCCATGGATTTCTCACTTTACCTGGTGCTCAATGTGGGGCACAAGTCCACAACCCTGAGATTAAGAGTCTCATGCTCTACCAACCAAACTTGTACTCTCTTTAAGAATTATTTTTAATTATATGTCTATTTGTGTGGGGTGTGTGCACACAAGTCCAGTCACTTAAGGAGACTCGAGGTGTTGGGTCTCCCTGGCGCTGAAGTTACAGGCAGTTGTGAGCAACTGACGTGTGCTGAGAACCAAACCCAGGTGCTCTGAAAGAGCAGTCTGCGCTTTTTACCAACCGAGGCACTTCCCAGACTGCAGCTTCCTTCTGACAGACAAAACACAGCAAGTGTAAACAGATACCATTTCTGAGATTGAGTACACAGATCTGTGACTTCTGCCTGGTTCACTCTTTCTTAGTTCCTTTCTCATTCCTGTCTTCCCTTCTCCTCCCCTTCTCTCTTCTCCTTCCCTCCTCACCCTCTCTTTCTCACAGTACTTGCCTGCTTCCCCATTGGATAGAACCATGTAGCAAGGACGTGAGGGCAACCTCTGGCAACAGCCGGAAGAGCCAAGATGCCCAGTCCAGCAGCCCAAAGGTGACCACATCAATGCTACTGAAGAACTGAAGGTGATCCTGCCCCAGTCACACTAGTAGATGAAATCAAAGAGGCCAGATAGACACCTTAACTAAACTGTGTGAGACTTGGAGCAGATGGCCCAGCCAAGCCATGGCCAGGTTCCCAGTCCCCAAAGACCCTAATGGACAGAGCACACGGCGGTGTTTTGAAGCTGCTGAATCTGGGATTGTGTGGCATATGGGAGTGGATGGCCAGGTTCTGTCAACAAGAAAGAAGGGACAAAGGAGAAAAGGCGGGAGGGAGAGGGAGAGCAAACAGGCCCTCTGTTGCCACTGCTGGCCATAGTCTAAGGGTCATCTTGCCCTCCTCGAGCCCACAGCCCCGCACTCTGGTCTCTTCCTTGCCCTGCCTCAGTGCCAGAGTAAGCCTTAAGTCCCAATGGATGTCTTATGGTCACCAGTCACCAATACTCTGGGTCACCCGTCCTCAGAGACTCATGTCAAAACACTTGTAATCATCAGACCAGAGGTCAGAGCCCTCGAGTGAGGTCAGAACACTTCAAAGCCACTCTGTGAGCATAAAGACATTTAATTCAATCCTCCAGAATTTCTAGGTTTCTTGGCAGTGGGGCAGCAGACTTGTAGATCATACTGATGTGGCCAGCGGCCTCTCAGGTGCCTCACCACTCACCTGCAAGGAATGTGGATGTACTGGTGCTTATGGAAGTCAGAACATGGGTTTTATCTCTTGGAGATGAACTTACAAGGGGCTGTGAGCTGCCTGTTTTGGGTGCCAAGAACCAAACTCTGGTGTTCTTCAAGAGCAGCAAGCACTCAACTACCGAGCTACCTCTCAGTCCTGAGACAGAGTCTCTAATGGGTTTGGGGGTTGCAATGGGATTTCCTATCGAAGAGCCTCCCAAAGAACTCTTCACTGTTTTCTAGAATTACTCATAATGTGGAATGATAACACAAGTCCATCTATGCCTGGCCTCCTTCTCAGTATGGTAAGTCTGAGATCCATCCGCAGGGCCAAACGGCATCTGGGTGACAACAGTTCTTTCCTTTTTATGGCTGAATATCATTCCCATTTGGTTTTTATGTTCTGCCTTTTAGCATTCTATAAAATATGATTGACATCCTAAGCCGCACATATAGCAGGTGATTTGATCAATTTTAACATATGCACATACCCATATGAATACAGAGACTTTATATTAATCAGAATTGTATACACATTCTTAGAATCAAAATCGATGTATAACCAAGATCTAGTTTTTCCTTAGGCTCTTCCCAGAACACTAGAGTCGTAACACCTCAAATTGGCCTAACTAAAGTTTCATTGATGAATTTTCCCCGAAATCACTTCTTCCCTAAGGAAATTCATTTCCGCTGATGGAGAACCTTCCAATCCCGCTGAAAACAAAAGCAAACAAAAAGTATTTCTCTGGCTTCTCACTGCATTCAATATTTCTGAAAGGACTCTGAGTTGAACAGGATTCAATTGGTTCAAGAGAAAAAAATACTAATAAAGTAAGGAAAAAAATAAAACAGAAAAGTTTGCTGCTGTAAGGAGACTTGCAAGGGCTTCAGGCACAGGTGTATCCAGGAGTCCAGCCACGCTAAGGACTCCTCCTTTTCCTCTTTCTCACCTGTCAGTTCCCCTCCTTCTCTGCTGAGTGGTGTCCCGCTGCCTGCAGTCCCAGGTGGCTTTTCTCCTGTATCACTCATGAAAACACCGTCCTGGCTGTCCACACCGGAAGCCCTGTAATGCTGGGAGGTGGGGACAGTGTTGAGGGGGTGATGACCTGGGGGACAGTAACTAGTCCAGAGACGTTTGACAACCGAAGGTTGCAGCTGCCCTTACTGCAGAGACAAAGAGCAGCCAGGTGGGTAAATACAAAGGCTGGGGACACTTAACAGAAGCTGGAGCCCGAGAGGAGCTCCAGACAGGAAGGGGGCAGAGGAACCCTTTGTCTGGCTTCTCCTTCCCTTGTCCTGCAACCCCCCAGTGTCCTTCAACAGGCCCAATGCAGCAGGACAGCAGCTAACAAGGATGCCTGGGCATGCAGTCCGCAGAACCAACCCCTTGGGATACAGGCAGGCGCAGAGGAAGAGGAAGGAAGAGGGGCAGGGCTGAGGGCCACAGGCCCCAAATAGTGCAATCCCTGTAGAATGTGAGCCATTTAAAAGTGCCAACTGGTGACCTAGAAGGAGTCTGATTGCCCAGCTGTGAGTGCTGAAACCACATCTAGAGGTAGGAGGTCGGAGGGGGACAGAGAGAAGCAGAAGTATTCGACATTAATCAGCAGGAGGGCCCCAGAGCCATTGGGGTGCTTTTCTCTGGCATGGCCTCAAACTGGTCAGCCCAGAGGTCAGCTACATGCCACTTCCGATGCAGTATTGGGGTGGGGAGGTGGGAAAAGTACCTGGCCAACCCCACTTATTTCAACAGAGCAGAACTTTAGATTAGGCTAAGGTCAACACTCCATTGGCAAGCTCCCAGCCCCTGGAAAGGTAAGAAGGGGACTCACAGATGAGCAGGCACTGTGTCCTTTCCTCTCTGGGCTCCATCATTCCGCAGCCTGGGTTTTGTGGCATGAGGCCAGGGTGGGAAGATCCAGTTGACTAAATGGTCCCCAGTGGCACACTGCCTTCAAAAGGAGCCACTTTGCAAGCCCGGTACTGGGGCTAGAGGATTCCCTGTAAGGCTTTTACGATCTCTATAAATTTCCAGAGAGGGCTGGTGAGCAACTGGGCTCTGTCACTGTCAGGCGCTGACTGAATGCGCCTTTAATGGAGTCTCCAGCAGCCATAAAAAAATGCAGGAAAACAGCTTTCTGGATGCGGGTGTGCCTGATCGATGGACCGGTGACACCCAGTAAAAGCCAAGTGGGCTGGGCTTGTCCACAAGCCTGTTGAGGGAAATACATCTTAGGATGCAACTTGGGCTTTGAGACACGTACAGGCCATCTGGCATGGAATTCCTCCCCAGGGAACACGCACTCAGAACTCAGCACTGCATCGGATGGCTTTTGCATAAAACTGAGTATGTCCCGGTGGTTAAACATTTGGGTGTTGTAAGTGGGTTGAGTAGTGTACCCAGCAGAAGCTGCATTCTCCCAAGACCTTAGGCAATAACCTTATTTGGAAGCATGCCACTTTGCACAGCATTGCTAAGCCTCAGTTTGCCCTTCCAGATACTGGAAATGATAATAAGACCTAGGGATAATGCAGGGATAGGGACCTGGGAGGAGCATGAACTGTCACGTGATAGATGCACACTAGAGGCTGACCGCTGCTACTACCCACCAGAGCAAGGATGAGAGGGAAACAAAGAGAGGCCAGAGCTATGGAAAGCTTACTAACACTCAGGGCCTCTCTGCAGTGTCAGGATAGCATCCTGGAGGACCTCACGATGATCTTCCTTAGCTGCCAAACCCCATTTGTCGTGAGGTATCCACCACAGAAGACCCATAAGACATGGGTTCAAGCCAATAGTAAGTCTTTATTAGCAGACTAGCAACTACACTGGGTGTTCAGAACACAGTCCTAAGCCTTTCTCGGGGTGAACTTCTAAGCACAGAAAGCACATCTTAGGTTGACATGCCTCAGTTCACAAGAACAGTTATCCAGAAGCAGTGCTGTGGAACAATCCTTTTCTACACTATGAATATGTATTACTCTCACGGGTTAATAAAAAGCTGACAGGCCAATAGCTGGGCAGGAAGTTAGGCAGAAAAGCCAAACTGAAAATGATGGGGAGGAGGATGGAGTCAGGGGAGCCACCAGGGAGCCACCCAGGAAGCAAGACATGCTAGAGGACAGATAAAGCCATGAGCCACATGACAATACATAGATTAATAGAAATGGGTTGATTTAAATGTCAGAGTTACCTAGTAACAAGCCTGAGCTATCAACCAAGCATTTATAATTCATATTTGGTCTCTGAGTTGGTTATTTGGGACTGGGTAGTTAGGACAGGAAATGTCCATTTACAGGGCAGAAAGAAGCCAAAAACCAAGGTTAATACATGTAGGGGCTTTCCCAGAACTATGACCTTTGATGGATTAGGTCTTTGTTCTCATTTTGGCAGGTATTGATGCCTACATGCTGTGTCTTGAGGCCTGAATGATACTTCCAATGTGGTGTCAGTTGTGTTAAGAACTATGTAGATGTCTACTAAGATCTGGGGGCCTGTTACATTCCCTACTGGTTCTATGCGCATGAGTCAAATCGTAGCCTCATCTGATGGCTAAAGAGTTAGCACTAGTAGTTTAAGAGAATTTAGCCTCTGTTTGACATAACTAAGTAGGCAGTTGAGGGAGCAGGGTCCTATAGTGAAAGTTAGGAACAAAAGGTTTAATGGCCCAGCTAGGGCCATAAGTAGAGTAGTTAACCAGGGGACCAGGAGAACAAAGATTGGTACCAGTTCTTAGATTCTTGGCGTCTCTTTCCTCTCTCCTGAAGGTTATTTCTGACCGTGGTTAAATGGCTAAACTTCCTCTAATCAGCCCTGACTGGTTGGCATAGTAACAACAATCTTGTCCCAGTGTCGTACAGAGACTTCATTGTCTCGCAAAGGGGTGGTCCTATCCTCTGGGATTCTGAAAAAACAACCTTGGCTTAGGAGTTTAACTGGGCATCCACACAAGAAGCAGAATTTTGTGGATGGCCCAAGTCTATGTCTACTTGAGCACTGAGTTCCTCAAAGTTTTTAATCCCTCATAACTAGGGCTGAAGTCACAGCTGCAGTGAGGCCCGTGATGCCCGGCCCCACATCACCAACAGGGGAATAAGAATGCAACAGCTTGGGGACGTTGGAATCTAGACCTAGTGGGCCCTCTTCTCCATTATAGATGAACACCTGTGGTACAACCTGCACAGGGACACGAAGGAGAGTGGTTACCCCCAGTGCAAACAATTCAGAAGATGCAAGCAAGACAGGCAGTCTCTGAGGCCTGAAGCACACCCAAGTGCCACTTCTGGAGTTAACCTGCTGTGTAGGGCTGCAGTAATCACATGGGGGGATGGTCTAGGGGTATCTTAAACAAGCACCCTTCCCTTGGAGGTCCCCCAGGGTGAGCTTAAGTTGGTCCCATGCACAGCTGTTAGGGTTGGAAGTGGAGCTTATTGTTTGATTAGTTCCAATCCCAACATAATATGCAGGCTTGGAGTTCAGGCCCAGCCAGCAGTCCTGAGCCATGTCCAGTTGAGAGTGAAGGAACAGATGCACTTTTTCTAGCATCCCAAACACTGAGAGGCTGGCTTCCGCTGCCTCCTGGACCTTTATTCTAGCGCAGGTTTCTTCTGGATAGTAAATTGGCTGCCTGGATCTGGACCATTCAGGTATAACCTGACTCCCCAGGTTTTACCACTTTCCCAATAATAATCTTCAGCTTCCTGCCAGGCCCTGACCTTTATGGATATGGGATTGCATTGCCTGTGACTATGGGTAGGTGATGATGATTTTTTCCCTTCTAGGACTATGAAGGGATCAGTGTACCCCAAGGAGGACTTGCTTGGCTTTTGGCAGCTCTGGGGGTGGGGAGGGCATCAGCCAGGCAAGAAGAGTACTGGATACATTGGAGCCCCCTCCTCTCACCTGTGGACCCACAGCCCCAGGGTGTGCTCTTCCCCAGGAGCGAGCAAACCAACCCCCAATACCCTCTGGTTGTAATATTTTACAGAGATCTACCTGGAAGTTGAGTTGAGTCTCAGTGGATAGATTGGCTATGAGCCCCCACATTCTGGTCTTTCTTATTTCTTAGAGCCAGATCCTGGCTAAGTGGGTGGTGGTCTTTCCAGAGGGGACACAAAAAAGACCAAACAGGACAAATCTAATTACAGGGCCTGTGACAGTCTTATAATTTGGGGGTCAGAAGACCTGGTGATAAACCATCTGTCATCATCTTCTGTGACCTCATTCAATGTGGTGTGGTGGGTCCACAGGGTGACACTGGAGAGTTTCACTGCTATAGGGGTGGTGAGGACCATGGGATATGGGACTTTCCGCATTGGCTCCAGGCTTGTGTGGGCCGGGATCCTCTTACCCACACAAGGTCACCAGGCAGGAAGTTATGGGCAGGCTCCAGCACCCACAAGGGCACAGTCTCTAGAACCATCTGATGAACAGTCCTCTGGGTCAGTGCATGGCCTGTAAGGACTTTGGGAGGGGATAGTTAGTATTTTCTGCCTTATGAAATTCTTAATATGGGGTGCATCAGGCCCATAGGAGGGCA
Organism: Peromyscus nudipes; assembly: GCA_902168325.1. NCBI lineage: Eukaryota > Metazoa > Chordata > Mammalia > Rodentia > Cricetidae > Peromyscus > Peromyscus nudipes. Next base: position 30,405 of record CABHPH010159512.1, on the reverse strand, counting down.
AAAGGTTGGTGACTGGCCCAATTTTCTCTGGTCTTAAGGACATATTCAGTTTCCCTGTCCTGAGCTCTGCAGCCTCTAGGCACAATGCAGTTTCCATTCAACATTTAGGACCTTTGCCAGATTTAGGGAAACTTAGGCTGTGAAGGTCAGGCCATTGTTGGACCCCAGGTTGAGAGGCAACCCAAATCTAGGATTTTTTTTTTTTCAGTCTGGAATATCTGGGTCTGAGTGACTCAGCAGTTTTAGTTGCCCTTAAGATGTGTGGCCGGGTGGAGTCTGGTGACCATCTGTGTTCCAATAATGGCAGGGAGTATCGTCTCCTACCCAGCAAGAACCATCAGTCATTTACCTTCAGTGTTTGGCATCTTCCCTTTGTGCCCACGTGGTTTCTTTGTGTATAAGTTAGGCTCTGGAGCAATTCAGGTTCAGGCAGGGTAGCCAAGATCTGGTGAGGCCCCGCAGGTTCTAGGTCTCAGCGCCTTCCAGGTGGTCAAGTCTGCTGTGCTGTTTCCTTGGACCTCTAGGGATTCCCCTTTTGATGGCCTTTGCAGTGGACAATGGCTACCCCTCTTGGCATCCATATGGCCTCTAGGGACAGGATTTCTTCTTTGTTTTTGGTTTCCTTTCTGGATGAAGTGAGGACCCCCTCCCCTTTATAAAGGGCCCCATGGACATGGGCCATGGCAAATGCTCTTTTTTTTTTTCTGGAGCTGAGGATCGAACCCAGGGCTTTGCGCTTGCTAGGCAAGCGCTCTGCCACTGAGCTAAATCCCCAACCCCTGGGCCATGGCAAATGCATACTGACTGTCTGTATCCAATGATAGCTTTGTCCTTCCCCCAGGAAAGTGCCTAAGTTGACATCAGAAGGTCAGCCATTTGTGCTGAAGTCCCTCAGCTGAGGGACTAGGCCCACACTGTCCTATCCCAAGGTGACAACTATGGCCTTGGCCTACCTGAACAAAACTGCTCCCGTACAGTACTTCCTCAGGTCTGACAGATGGGACCGCATCAGTCACTTTCAGAAACTGCGGACCACAGCAGCAGCAGAACTGAGTGCAAAAAGCTTAGTGAGAAGGCCGGAGATTCCTATCCCACCAACCACAGAGCAAGAGAAATGGAGGTTGCAGCAGCCAGGGCCCTGCCTGAGGTGGGAACTGAAGCTGAGTCCATCTTTCACTGAGACCATGAGCACTTTAGCACGTGAGCACCTGTCTGGACAGACTGAGCCGCAAGCTCCTACTGGCCGGAGCTAGAGGTGCTGGGTGAGTGCTGAGGGGTCCTGTTCACATCCAGTGCAGCATCATGGATGTGATGTGCCCCTCATCTGGTCAGTGGAGTCTGATGACCCTAACTTGGCTGCTGTCTTGGAGAGGCTCTGTTGGGTTATCAACTGGCAGCAGGCTGGCTGGGCTGATGGCTGAAATTTCATAGAATCCCTTATGGGGCTGGCCCAAAAGTCCCTGATAATGTGTGATTCAGGCATTGTACACCTACCTCTCTGGGGTTCCCCTTAGGAGGGCCTCTGTAGAGTGTGAGGTAGTTAGAAACGGTTCCTGGCCCAAAGTCAGTTTGTTTGTTTGTCTGTCTGTCTGTCTGTCTGTTTGTTTTATACTAGTGTGGCTATAGTGGCAACTGCCTGCAAACAAACTGGCTGACAGGCAGACACAGTATCAAGTCTTTTGGAGAGACAGGCCACTGGCCTCTTCCAGGGTCCCAGTGCCTGAGCAAGGACCCCCTTTGTAATCACTTCCACAGGATAGGGCTTCCGTCTCTCTCCTTTTGCACCATCTCTGGCTTACCCCTCTGGGATCTCTTTTGTTTTTTGTTTTCTTCTACAGGGTCACAGTAATTGTAAACCTTTGAAGCAACCCCCAATAACTCGAGGTTATATAATAACTATTATATAACTATACATACTGTCAAATCCTTATCACTTCTGAAGTTTCTTTCCTAAAATCTAGACCAACCGCATAACAAAAGCAATATTTCCTAGCAGCTTCTTTCAATCAATCAAAAAAAAAAAAAAAAAAGGCCTGCCACAAATTGTCCAGAGCTGTCTTACCTTGGTCAGACATTGGGATCCCAGTCAGATCAGAGAGGAGGGAAAACCCACTCTATCTGAGCTGCATTGCTTCCCTTTTGCATGGAGCACGCAACTCAGGAAACTATTTCCTCCTCCCTGTGTGTACTGCACTCTCAAGCAGAGAGCAGAAGATAGACAGGACCCTCATCCACTGCCGCTAGAGGCTAGGCCCCTCCCCTACTCCATACAAGAACTGGACCAGACTGTGAATGGGGGTGCAGAGAAAGAGGCCGCCAGAGACCAGGAGAGAAAGAATAGTAACGCTCCTGGGACTAGAGGAGGAGCTCCTGGAGCCAAGCAGGCTGTTCCAGGGAGCAGAGCAAAGACAAGAGACCTCCAACAATGAAGCACTCAGCTGGGAGCTTAGCGCTCCTGGAGCAAGAGGGGGAAAGTCAATTTCCTCTGGGCTGAGAAAACCGGCAGAGGTTTGGGGTTTCTCTGGGTGACCTGGCCACGCCAAAATGATTCAGGTCCCCAACAAGGGAACACAGGTTTTAAGCAGGGGTGAGGGGGGCTAGGGGCTTTCACACCAGAGAAAACCACTGGTCAATAAAGGGAAGCAGAGCAGGGTAGGTGGGGTCTCCAAGTCACCCTGTTCTAGAAAGCCAGAACCATCACTGGGCCACCCAACTCTGAAAGAGGGCCAATCGACTTCATAGAAGGTCAGGAGACATCCTATCCATCCTGGCCCACAAAATCCCCCTCGGGCTGAGGGCAGAGCTGCCCCTCTGTCACCACTGGTATAGCCATATTAGCCACCGATGCCGATGCAGCCACAGTCTCGGTAAGAGGGTGCATGGTGTGAATGGGAAGCCAAGGGCAGCCTGTGAGCCCGAAAGGACAGCATGCACTGTCTGGGGGAGGGGGGGGAGTGGCCACTGAGGTCCCCGGTAGGATCACTCTCCCTTCCATTTTAGATCTATTTCTCCAACCAACAGAACTGACAGAGAGACATGTAGTAAAGACAGTCAGGGGTGGACACCACACATTCATACACCTGAACAGAGCAGGAGAGTCCAGTGACATCCTACCTGGATCCCAACACTGGGCTTCTCTTCTGTGTCCTAATTAGAAGGTGCCTTAGCCAGACTTCCCTCTGGAGGTGATAGATCAGGTGACTTAGTTTTGTTCCCTTTTGCAATGGTGGAGTCCCAGAGCCCTGGGACATCTCAGGTTGCATACCCCTATGAGTCCCTTAACCACCTCACTCTTCCCCATTCCAAGGGACTCCAAGATCCCCAGTGTCTTGAGGTCTGGTCTATGGGAATCTTTGCAGGCCTCCAGAAATGTGAGGTATCCACCAGAGAAGACCACTCAGACATGGGTCCAAGCCAATAAAAAGTCTTTATTATTAGCCAGTCAGCAACTACACTGGGTGTTCAGGACCCAAGTACAGTCCCAAGTCTTTCTCAGGGGGAGCTTTCAAGCACAAAACCCACATCTTAGGTTGACACACCTTAGTTAGCAAGAAGAGTTAGCCAGAAGTGGCTATGTGCAAGGTTAGCACATTTAGGGGCTTTCCAGAACTACCGACTTTGATGGATTGGGTATTTGTTCTTGTTTTGGCAGGTTCCAAGACCTAAATGGTACTTCCATCGTGGCGTCAGTTGTGCTAAGGTCTGGGGGCCTGTGACACCTTCCTCCTGCATGACCCCTCTGTGACAGCACTCCAGGGCTCTCTCAGCTTCAGTCTAAGCTAAGGAGCTGGCTTCTGTCCTTCAGCATTGATGAAGCTTGAGACTCCTCTGCCCAGTCAATGGGTCCTGGGTGCTGTCAATGAGCCAGGAAGTAAAGGAGCCCAATTTAACGCTTGGGTAAGAAGGTCACTATGCTCTTTATGCCTGATAAGGGCAGGGGGCATGCTAAGCATACACTAAACAGTGGAGCGCCCACTGAGCTGGGGATATAGGCAATAAGCAGAATAAAACATGGACCATTCATTCTCTAAAGAACTCATACCCTGTGCATGGGCCAAATACTGTGTCATAGAATATTATTTCAAGGTGTGTTACTTTTGCTTATGTTGCATTTGTTTAACTCTGTGAAGCTGTGTTACTGTGCCTGTCTAAAACACCTGATGGTCTAATAAAGAGCTGAATGATCAATACCGAGGCAGGAGAGAGAAATAGGCAGGGCTGGTAGGCAGAGAGGATAAATAGAAGGAGAAATCTGGAGGAGAGGAGAGAAGTAGCCAGAGAAGGAGGACATAAGGGGCCAGCCACTCAGCTACACAACCAACAATGGAGTAAGAAGGAAAGGTATACAGAAGTAGAAAAAAGTACAAGTCCTGAGGCAAAAGGTAGAGGGGCTAATTTAAAGCTAAGAAAAGCTGGCAAGAAATAAGCCAGCTAAGGCCAGGCATTTATAATTAAGAATAAGCTTCCCTGTGTGATTTACTTGGGAGCTGGGTGGTGGGTCCCCCAAAAGAGACAAAGAATTAAAACAAACAACAGCATACCGCCCATGTAAAGGTATGCAATCACAGCTAACACATGGGGAATGTAGCTCCCTGCAAAGTTTATAACTCACAAGAAGGCATGGGCATGCCACATGCATACACATGAAATGACAAGTTTAGAAAACCATTAAGTATGTTTACTAAAACCTGAAATGGCACACACACATCTCCAATAACAGTTTAAACAAGTTAGAACCTCTTTCTTGGACATATAAAATTCTAGAAGCAAGTTGTCTAATGGTGTTGGGGGAGAGTTATAGTGTCTCTGGATATGCAGGTTCCTCTTTTTGCTTCACTAACACAGAGAGAATGTTTCCTATTTTTCAAATCACCTTATGGCCCAAGACGACTGCAGGAGCCCAGGTTATCCCATGTGCATTCCAGGCACATTCCAATAGATGTAGGGAAGAAAAATAAGTGGGCACCTTCTACATATATCAACATTTTTCACAAAAGTCCTATGTGTCTGCAGTCACACACAGCCCTGGCTCTAAGTCAAGCAGGGATGTTGTGTTTTTGTTGGGTGTATTGCTAGTTCAAATAAACTTGTGGTTCTGCTAGGGAGGGGAGAGCGGGTCACGGGCAGCAGCCAGGAGCCTCTGTCACAACACGGAAAGCTAAACATTAACTTCTGTGTGCTGACAAAGATCTAGAGAGGAGATTGGCTGCCACTGGAGGATCCAGGGAAGCATGTTTCTTGGCTTCTATTTGAAATCCCACTAGACAGAGACTAGTGCGAAAGCACAAATGTGAAAGAAAATTGTCTTCATTTCTTTCCTTGCTGTTATGACAGAATACCCCGGCAAAAGCAACTTCAGGGAGAGTTCATTCTGGCAAGCTCCCCACCGCCTTGGGAGCTAAGAAGTAAGTACACAGATGAGTAGTCACAGTCCTCTAGGGGATCGCTCATTCCCCAGCCTGAGTTTTGCAGCACAGGGCATGGGTGGGAAGATCCAGTTGACTAATGGGTCCCCCATGAAAGAGAGGGGTTTAAGAGAGTTTGTAATTGAAGGGTACAGTCTACCAACACCACGGGAACAGCCATGCTGCAGGAGTTACAAGGCATCCATAATCGAGAGGCAGAGAGGCTAGATCCCTGGGCACCACTCACGCTCTCCATTTATACAGCCCAGGATCCCAAACCCAGGGAATGGTCCCACCTATAATTAACATGGGTCTTCTCTCATCAATTAACATAATCAAGATGATCCTCTGAAGGCACAGCCAGGGGCTCATCTCCCAGAAGATTCTAGATTCTGTCAAGTTGACAATTACCACTAAATCATCAAAAATAATCACACGTGCAGGGTGGCACGTGTCTCTGTGGGTTTAGCCGTATAATAGATGTCCCCTGACTTATGAAATGAGGTACCAGTTACACCACCAGTCACTGGTATTTACCTGTCAGGGAGCAAACTGAGGAGGGGAGGGGACACTGTGCTGGTGTCATCCGCGGCCTCAAGGCAGCACTCATGATTCAGCTTGATGTGAAGACAGTTGAAGACAGTCAGCCTGCTGGACTTCTCCCTAAGGAGTTCAGGCTCACAACCCTGATGGCCACGGCCATGGATGCCATGGTCATATTGGCTGATGTCCATGGAAGGCAGATTCATGGCTCTTTCTGTATCAGTGCTTCTTCAAACATCCCCCAAGGATAGTCAGGTCCACCCCCCCCCA
>CABHPH010159512.1:0-24087 GCA_902168325.1 Peromyscus nudipes | reverse complement strand
CAAGATGCATCTACTCATTTTCATGGTTTCACTGCAAACATCCCAGATCAGTGGTTCTCAGCCTTCCTAACGCTGCCACCCTTCCATACAGTGCAGTGCCTCATGCTGGGGTGACCCCAACCATAACATTATTTTTGTTGCCACTTCATAACTGTAATTTTGCTACTGTTATGAATTGTAATAAAATATCTGTTTTCTGATGGTCTTAGAAAACCCCTGTGAAAGGATCATTCATTCTTAAAGGGGTTGTAACCCACAGGTTGAGAACCACTGTTCTGGGGTCTTTATTATGTTTGAGTGTACTGCGAACCCCAAGGTGGAGTCACACATTGCAACATGACATCTGTCCATTCCTGAGTATACACTTATAGGCCCTAGGATGATGCCTCTGTCCCCACATACATGGGCACTGCTCACATTTGGGACTGGGTAATCCTTGGCTGTGGGGTTGTCTTGTGTATTGTAAGCAGTGTCCCTGACCTTGTCTTCCAGATGCCTGTGACAGCTCCTCCCTGACCCCAATGTGACCACCAAAAAATGTCCGAAAACTATGCCAAATATCCCGTGGGGGCAAGATCACTCCAGAATAAGAACTTCCACCCTAGGAAAGGATCTGGAGTTGAGAAAACACATAGTGATTATTCAATAGACCTTTCCTGGAATACAAACCTTCAGCCTCCTTAAGAGTCCAAGAATCCATCCCACTAGCAGAGCAGGTGGTTAAAGAGAGGCTGCATGGGTGGTGAGGACTTACCTCAAAACCAGAAGCCACGCTGAGAGTGGTTACTTCTCTGAGAACTAAGTTACACATGTGAATATATCCACCTATGGAAAAATACGTGTCTGTGTAGAGAGGCTTGGATAGACGGCAGGCACCTGGATAAAAAGTTGCCACGTGAGAAGTCTGAATGCAGTCTAAGGGCCTTCTTTGTCTTTTTCTTGCAAGTTTTCATTAATTATCAACATTAAAATGTGGCAAGGACTGGGGAGATAGCTTGATCAATAAAGTGGTTGCCATGCAAGTGAGAAGACCTGAGTTCAACCCCCAGAATTCAGGCGGAAAAGCCCGGCGGTGTGGAGCATGATGGGCACCCCAGTGCCGGGAAGACAGAGGCAACCTTGCTGGTCAGCCAACCTAGTCTGTGCAGTAAATACCAGGGAAGGAGAGACACTTCTCCAAATATAAGGCAAAGAACTCATGAGGAATGACAGCCCAGAGTTGACCTCTGGCCTCTACAAGCACATGGGCACACATACACTTACATATGCACAGGTGAACATACATGTGTGAAAACAAATACAGAAAAAAAGAAACAGAGCCTGTCTCTCCCCAACTGTTTTCTCCTCTCTGTCCATTCTCCTTCTCTTCCTTCCTTGGCAAAGGTCTCTCAGGTGATCCAGCCAATTCACCCCCTGGCTTCAACTGAGTTGAGTGGCTGGGGACAAGTCAAGACCCGGTCCCACCCTAGAAGTCCAGCTGGGAAACCCTAGGTCAGCGGCTTGCTACAGGCACCTAGCCTGGACCCAGGGCTCTGGCTGTCTTGGTGTACTTGGACCTCTGGTCCTATAACTCCTCAGATGCCTACCGAGTCTCCAAGGGTGGCGGCCCTAGGAATCCCCAAAGATGATGGTAGGATGCCCGGTGTGAGGAGTGGAGCCTGAGCTCTGCACCTCTGACCCCTCCCTGAGGATGCCATGTGGCCTTTACCTCTCATCTTTATCACAAGCAACCTTCCTGACCAAGGAGTCTTCCTGTTCTTTACCAATAGGCATCATTTTAAGCTCTGAAAACCCCAAGAAAGCAAACTCCGCATCTGTTTTATGCTCTGCTGAGCATCTAATGACTAACGTCCCAGAAATAGGTGTCAGATGAGAGCCTGGAGGAGTGAATGGAAGGTCCCCAGTATTCCGAGTACCCTACTCTTCTCCACTCACCTGCATGCAGCACACCGTATTTTCCAATGATCACATTTTGCATTAGAATCACCCCACCAGGTTTAAGAAAGACATCAAGGGCTTGCAAACTACAAGTCTCTGAAGTGGGAAGAATCAGAGAGCTCTTCCACACTTAGGAACTTTGAGCAGCCCCCTGCAGGTGCCAATGACGCCAGTGCCCGCCTAGCTATCAGCCACTGCCCCCCACCCAGGCCACTCAAGTCGTTTACGCATTAGCATATCTCTGAGTATGTGTAATTTTCACATCAAAGAGCCTAATTTTTTGCAGAAGTGGAGTAGAGAATAATTCATCTGCTGGAGTCTCTCAGGCAGCAATCTTGATTGCATGACATAGAAATTACACAGAAGACAGACATGGAGAGCACCACAGCTGAGTTTGTATTATTTAGGGAGATATGGCGAGAACATGCCCGTCGAAATACACACATTTCTGGAGCTAAAAACGGCCTTCCGCTTGAGGCAGGAAAAGGCCTTCGCTCGCTTCTCAGAGTCCGGGGCTGGGAGAGAATGGGTGTCCTGGCTCCTTCCTCATTCATGAAGTGACACAGGAAAGGGGTACTCTGCACTGTCCCGTCAGGTAGGTGCGAGGCTCACTAGGCAACGGTACACAGCCACATCCGTGCCAGTAATTACTTCCTCCGAGCTGGCTAAGGCAATTCTTGTGACTCGCAGGAAAGTCCAAATAATGGCTGTAGATTAATCGATCTCCTCTGTGCTTCACGTTTCACATATCTATCCCAGAAAGCAAAAGTTGTAATAATTCCGTGTTGGCCAAAAGATTATTCAGTTGATACATAATACGTTCTCTGTGTGTTCTTTGGTGGGTCACTTAGCTTCTCTGAACTTTGGGTTTTCTATATGTTAAATGGGATAATGCATAAAATAAGTGGCCCCAGGGATTGAAGAGATAACACTGAGATTTATTGCCTGCCATAACAATAGTTTTCCCCAGCCCTTATCTCCTACAAGAGCCTAGAGCCCAGAGGTACTTACAAAATCAGAAGTTTCCAGATTTGATTTTAGTTCATGTGTATGGGTATTTTTCCTGCTTATATGTCTGTGTACAAATTATATGTCTGGTGCCTGTGGATTCCCTGGAACTAGAATTTGAGTTGTAGGCTACCCTGTGGGTTCTAGTAACTGAATCTGAGTTTTCTGGAACAGCAGTCAGTGCTCTTAACTGTTGAGCTACCCTACCCTCCTCCTTGAGAAAAGGTCTTACTACATAGCCCTACCTGGCCTGTAGACCAGGCTAGCCACAAACTCATAGAGATCTGCCTGCCTCTGCCTCCCAAGTGTCACCATGTCCAGCTCTTTGCTTATTTTAGAGTAGGTATCCTGAGAGACACTGTTAGCAGGGTGAGGACAGTGACCAATAACTGATGATATCAGCCCTTGTGCAGCGGGCAAATGATATTCACAGAAGTGCACTAGCCAAGCAGATGAACTCAGCATCTGGGCAGTGCACAGCAAGTTCATGGACAAGGTCGGAGGGCGGGGCAGGCTTCACATCAAACAGCAGCACAAGAAAGCTTTCATTTCTAGGGCAGGGAAGATGGCTGGGGGTGGGGGGAGGGGTGAAAACTTGCCATGCGAGCTTGGGGACCTGAGTCTGATCCCCAGAATCCATCAGAAAGACTGGCTGTGGTAGTACACATCTGTGCTCCCTGCTCTCTAGGGTAAGGTGAGAGGCGGAGGCTGTGAAGACAGGAGAATCAGCCAGAAGGTAGTGGCTCAACTGAACTAGAGTAGTTCAGAGGCAGAAGCTAAAGAGGCCAGCCTCAACAAGGTGGAAGGTGACAATCTACTCCCAAAATCTGTCCTCTGGTCTTTACATGCAAGTGCTTTCTCTCTCTCTCTCTCTCTCTCTCTCTCTCTCTCTCTCTCTCTCTCTGTCTCTCTCTCTCTAAAATGTTTAAAGTTTGGGTACTTCCATTGGGAAATCCAAACCTTTTCCTTTCTGCTCTTCCTAAGAAGAGGCATCGTATTTCCCAAATTGTATGTTTAAAAGAGTCATCATGCTATTTCAGCAAGAATGATGCTTATAAAAGAAGATGGAAAATAAAAAGGTCCAAACTGGAAACTAATTTTAGCAACAGATATCATTTTTTTTCTCATTCCTTGATCTCAAATTCAAAAACAAAACCTGTCATACTGTCATGTCTTTCCAAATTTGGTTGAAACATCCTTCCTGGGTTTTGGAGAGGTCTGTTCTTGAGCTCCAGCCAAGAACACTTTCCCACGGCCAAGTTAGATGCCTCGAAATGCAAAGGCAAACCACAAGGGAGCCCTTCTAGGGGCAACATTCTGTGGTCTAGACACCTTGCGAGCTAAAACTGAACCAGTCAAGGGTGAGGTTCCCTCCCCAGCAGGGCCACTGTCCATCAAGCCCCAAAAACTACCAACTGCCAGAAGCATATAATAGCCATTCATCCCACCAAGGTGTTAGCTCCTTGTCAAGATAATTAATGTGCCTCAAAAATAGAAGCAAACATGGTCTGTCCTCCATTGGGAACTGAGCACTCACAGACATCGGTTAGCTCTAGGACAAGAATGACCAGTTATCATCTGTCCCTATGTGCTGGTCATGTGTGAAGTGTTTTGCACAGGAAGACTGCTCAGTTGGGACATCAGAGGACAGATAGGCTACCTCTGCAATCTTGGGCAGAGAACAGGTGTCTTGGAAGATGCTGGCAGCTCCAAGCAGCTGAACCCTGCAATATAAATTATTAAGGAATGTGCAGAACATTACACAGTTCATGTGCTTAATGATTACAGTTCACAGTCTGGGTCAGATATAATTAGATGTTACATTAAAATAGCTTCACAGAGCCATTTATTCTGATTTAATTACTTAGAATGATAGCGTAATGAGCAATGCTTTCAAGGAAAAAGTAGTCCTCTAAACGGGCTCATTTTAAGTTAATATGAAGAAAATTAATCATTTAACTAGAGTCTTAAGTGACGTGGTTTCCCTGCCACCAGGGTTACTTTTCTGTGACAACATGTTGCAAGGGATCAGGAAACAGAAAAGGGTTTTCCTGTGGGAGCAGGTTATCATCTTCACTGTTCCCTGGGGATCTTTCTCTTCCCCTAGAGCTTAGGCACAAACAATGACTTTCAAAGCCACATGGTGACCAGTGGCATCCAAGGACAGCAGCTCCATGAGCAGGGACTTATGAATGGTTCCAAGCAGTGCCATGGGTAGTATCAGAAACTTGTCTCTGCCACATCTCTGGTGCAGCCACCAATTGTGTGCCTGAGCTCCAGAAACTGACAAACACGAGGTCAGACCCCAGTTTTACCACTCACACCTGTGAGGCTGTCCCCAAGTCATTCGGGCTGTCGGTACCTCTGTTTCTTCATCCAGAAACTGGGATAAGAAAGGTGGCACTGTCACCACACTGTGGTATTAAGATTCCACCTGCAAAGTGCTTAGCATGTACCCAGCATGCTGCAGTGGTAAAGACTGCCCACGCTTGCTATTGTAAATAAACGTAACTATGTTTGGCTGGCCTCTGCCCTGCATGTTCATCTTTGGGTCTCCAGGTCCCAGCTGCACTTTTTCCAATAGAAATTATAAAAGCCTTTAAAGGAACAGGAAGGGCTGCCCCCAGCCCAAATGCCCTCTTCTGTTTCTAATAGCTCCAAATGATAAGAGGTCCTGGAATGGAACTTTTAAAATGGTATCAGCCTCACACACATGCACATACTCCTGCGAGGCTTAAAAACATATGGCAATGTTTATCTGCTGGTTTTCTGTCCTGAGTCAGGCTTTGTAGTAAAAAAAAAAAAAAAAAAAAAATATTCGATGTTGGGCTCAAGGGAAATGGGGGAAAAATGTTAAAACAGGAATCTCTCTGCGAATACCTTAAGACAGCTGTAACACCACTCAGGGGATGCTGTATTTATTTGGATCCTGGGACGCTTAGCAAAGGTGATGACAGAAAACATCGGCTTATGGATCCAGGGGGCTGTGGCAGCCAAAAGAACGTGTCAAAGTTGGCCTTGCATGAGCAAGCACCGTCCAGGAGAGAGCGGACACCATCTCCAAATGTGTAAGGCTCTGGACAAGAAAATCGAAGAATCCACAGTGGGCAAGGATGTGGCCTGACTCGGGAATCGCCTGCACTCTACATGAGCTTTTCCATCTTGGGCTGGGGTCCTGCAGACTCTGCTGAGTCAAAGAACAGGGGGAGTTTAAGTAGGGGTGAGAGTACACCCAAAAGCTAGACCTAAAGCTAAGCTGCAGGCACAGGGAGGAGTGTGTGTGGGTTGTGGGATGGTCAGTTTTAAGTGGCAGCTTAACTAGGGCATCTCTCTTGATCAGCCGTTAAACATCCATTCAGCTGTTACATTTTATAGCTGTGATTAAGAACCACAATCACTGAGCCGGAGCGGTGGCTCAGAGGTTAGGCGCGGCGCTCCGTCGTCCCCGAGGTGGCGGGTTCAAGTCCCCGTGCGTGCGTGCATGCGTGCGGGTCGGGGCCGTGTGTGTGTGTGTGTGTGTGTGTGTGTGTGTGTGTGTGTGTGTGTGTGTGTGTGAGAGAGAGAGAGAGAGAGAGAGAGAGAGAGAGAGACGTCCGTCTAACAAGCAACTCCATCCTCTCACGAGGAACGAGGGAATGCACCGACCGACCGATACACCGACTGAGCGATCGATCGAAGAAGAAAAAAAAAAAAAAGAACCACAATCATTTGACTATAAGCAAAGGGTATCATCCTCCATAGGCTTGGTGGGCCTCGTCCAATCACCTGAAAGGTAGTAGAAGGCACACTGAAGACTTCCATGGGAACAAGAAATCCCACTTTGCAGACCTCATGCCAGCTTTGGCCAGAAAGTTGCAGCCAGCCCTTCCTGATACCCCACCCCACAGGATGTGGCCAGGACCTTGCCAGCCCCCACATCTGTATAGGCCAAGTCCTTGTAATAAATCTCTAAATAGATATAGGATGCATTTTCATTTCTTTAATATTTTTCCACTGTATATTTTGAGTTATTTCCTTAGTGGTTGCCTGGGGCTTACTATATACATCTTAACTCATCAGAACTGGCTTCAGATTCCTATCAACTTAATTCCATTGAGACACAGAAGTATTACTCACACACCTCGATTCCATTTGAGGGCTTATTTTGTACATGTTATATCCATAAATGTTACAAACCCAGCAGCATGTTGTTATTGCTTTTTATAATTTTATGCCCTTTAAAGAAGGGAGGGGAAGGAAGGAAAGCATGTACTATCTGTGCCTTGTGCCTTCCTGGTATTATTGCTGCTTCCTGCTGTTTGTCCCTGTGGACTCCAATGACCATCCCAGGTTATCTCCTTAGTTCAATTTGCTGAACCTTTGCTGCAGCCCACCGTTTTCACACTGTTAGTGATGGATGTTCCACATTTCAACATGCTGTATACCCAAACTCCACACACGTCACCCTGTGTGGCTGCTCTTTAAAAAAGAAAGCAGCAGTGTGCATTCATATTGTTTTTATAATCGCATACTTACATTTGCATAAAACTAACAGGTTAAACAGAAGGACTTCCTTTAGTGATTCTTAACCATTGGGGGAATGATTAAGGCAGTTCCACGGGGTTAAAAAGGAGGTTTATTTTGGGGTAACTTACAGCCAGTAAAGGAGTTGGTTACAGGAGCCAGGAGAGGGGAGGTGCAGTCCAGCGGTGTTCTCTGGAGAACTCTGCTCAGTCTCCCATCCAAAATCCAGGATCACCAGGAACCAAGAGAGCCGGCACATCCGGATCTTGGGTCTTAAGGGCTCCCATCTCAGCCCCACCTCAGGGGCAGGTCACAGGTAGGCATGGCAGTTACCAGAAGCCTCACTAGGGGTAGTACTTCCAGGTCAAAGCTGGAACAGCTACCCACTACATCTATCAAGTAGGTTTGCTAGTAAAACGTTCAATCTTTATTTATTTGGAAATGCCTTTATTTTGTCTTTGTTTTTAAGAGATGACTTTGATACAGGATTTTAAAAAAAGATTTATATTATTTTTCATATGTGTGCATGCACACATGGATGCAGGTACCCATGGAGGCCATAAGAGGGTATAAGAGTCCCTGGAGCTTTAGTTATAGGTGCTGTGAGCTGCCTGATGTGGACGCTAGGAACCAAACTCTGGTCATCTAAAGTATCAGCAAGCACTCTTAGCTGCTCAGCCATCTCCCCAGCCCAATAAATAATCTACCTCTCAGAATTTTTCATTTATTTGTTTGTTTTAACTTGTTGAGCACATTGTCTCACAGTGTGGGACTTCGGTTGCTCCTGACCCCCCCCCCCAAAAAAAAACAATCATCTGTTAGCCTTACTGAACTACCTTGTAACTGACTGAATCATGTTTCTCTTGCTTCTTTCAAGATTTTCTTGGTTCCAGCAATGTCTGGTGTATGTGGGGGAGGCAGACGGAGCTGGGGGGAATCTCTTGTGTGTATACTCTTTGAAATTTGCTAACCTTTATGTGTGTATAAATCAAGGCTTTCAGACATCGTTTCTCTGAATGTCTGACTCTCCCTGCTTCCTCCCTTTCGTCCCCTGTTGGTACTCTGGTTGTGAGCATGTCTGTGTACTGAGAGACGGCCCACATTTCTCTCAGGCTCTGTTCACTCTTCCCATTCCTTTCCTAAACATCTTGGATTTCAGTGTCTGTACAACCTTTCTTTGAGATCTCACCTTCTTTCTTCTGGTCAATTCAGTCCCTCTTCCAGAACTTTCTGTTAAGTTATATACTTTGCAAATTCAGAAATTCAATTTTTCCTTTTTTTTTCTCTTGTAATTTTTTATTTCCGCTGACAATCTATTTGATGTAACACTGTCCCCATATCATTCTAAGCTTTTAAATCATAGTTTCCTTAAATTCTTTGAAAACCTATATAATGTCTCTATATGCAGTTTGTGTGGAACTGACCCCTGGTCAACTCTCAGGACATTCTTAGGGCCATTTCCCCACCCTGATGCATGGGTCCTGCATTCTGTTTCTTTGCAGGCTTTTCTCTTTGTTCAGGGACTGGCTGGGCTTCTTTTAGTGGAGTCCATTTTTCCAAATAGTGTGAAACTTGTGACTAGACTCCCTAAAGGCCACAGCCTGTGGAGCGCCGTTAGTCACTGACCATGGCATAGGTCTTGGTAGACTCTCTTTCTTGACCATAACAAGCTGCTAGCTCCACTAACTGCTGTACTATATTCACCAATGGGGCTTAAATTACTTTGCGGACTGTTCCAATCCAATTTCATTTCCTTTGTAGCAATGGTGACTGGAGATAGCATTTGAAGGTTTGTTGTTGTCACTGTTTTCTGTCCCCTAAAGAGCCTTCCTGTTCCCTATTTCTTTGACTCCTTCTAGAAAACTAGCTAGTCTATAGTGTAGTCGGTACCTCCAATCTATTGTCTTTTACTGCAGTTTACCACAGCTAGGGAGAATTCTCAGGCTCAATCCTCACCTTTCTTGATTTTACCTGAGATCAAGATCTTTTTAGAGACATAGATCTTTCTGCTCTGTGACCTACTTCTCCCCAGACAAAATTGCTGTATTGACTCTGGCCACAGAAACAGGGACAAGCATCCAGGCTGCATTCCTTACCATAGCAGTGGGGCGAGGGGCAGAAGCCTGGAGTTATTTTTTTCTCTCTCAGCTGGGTCAAAGATGCTGGATCTCAACACTAGGCAGGAGGTTAGCTCCTGGTGGGGACTGATTAACAGGCCTTCCAAAACAAGACATAAAGAACAAAGGGCAGTGATGGTCTCTGAAGCTGGACCAGCTCAGGGCCCCAGAACAGGTTGTAAAGATAATGGTGGTGATAACCTGTAGTTAAGATGTAAGGATGGTGGTGGGCGACTGCAGCCAGCGTGGCCAGCTCAGAGCTCCCAAAACAGAATGTAATGACCCTATTTGTATTCTTGCATATTTTACATCTAATTAGTCTCACTTCTGCGTTAAATGGACTTCCAAGAAAAGCACACCCTTCTCCTTGAAGTGCCCACCCTGGAGGAAGACATGAGTAAGTAACAGAGAGAGGAGAGATAGAAGGCCATGCCTGTGTGGCTAGGAGCCACTACTGCTCAGCTCTGCACTCTTCCTAAAGAGTGTATCCTTGTTTTCTCGCTTGCTCTAATTAACTCCTTAACGGCTCCACTCCCGTGTCCCGTCTGAATGCTTCTCTTTCGGAAGCATTAGAACCAAGGCTGTGGCTGGGGTTGAGACCAAAGGAAACTGGAGGCAACTCCACCATACAAACCATGACAAAGCCACAGAGCCAAGAGTGGAGCCATGCAGGAGCCTCCAGCTCAGCCTGGCACCCCTCAAAGCCAGCATCAGAGGCAGGAGGTGGCTGGCAGAGGGTGGGAAATACTAACACACTGTCCTTCCGGGGACAGCATCTCTGGCTGGGAGCTGGAGGAGAGGAGACCTTGTGTTCTTGGCTACATCTGTCTGGGGTGGAGTTACTTTTGTGCCAAGCTGAAATAAGAAAAGCATGCAAGCAGGGGGTGGGGTGTCTCAGTTCAAATATCACAGACTTACTCTCACTTTTCTTACTGACTAAATTTTCTTCAACAAACGTTTCTTCATTTGCTGTGCCCTTAGGACCGTTTCTAGAGAGCTGCTTTTAATAGTTCTCATGAGTCTCACTGAGGGCAGGTCAGCAGAAGCCTTCACATGGCTATGCCAGAAGTAGAATCCAGCTGGGTGCTTAAATATTAATTTGCCTTATATTCCCTTTGGAAGAGTAGCAGGAAAAGAGAATTTATTTGAGCCTTCGTTTGAAAGCTCCTGCCGCGTCCAGGGTTGCCATTACTTGAACAGACTATCTCACGGCCTTTGTCTCCACTCTCCCATCCACAGAATGGGAAGTGATCCCCACCATGTCAAGCTGCTGAAAGTGAAGCCACACATCTGAAGTGTCTGGCACCCGTGAGCACTGTACGATCGGAGCTCAGAGACAGCCCCAGCCCATAGAAGAAGTAGTGTGGGATGTTCTGTATGTCAAATGTGTTGCTCTGATTGGTTAATAAATAAAACACTGATTGGCCAGTAGCCAGGCAGGAGGAAGTATAGGCGGGACAAGGAGGAGAAGAATTCTGGGAAGTGGAAGGCTGAGTCAGAGAGACACTGCCAGCCGCCACCATGACAAGCAACATGTGAAGATGCCGGTAAGCCACGAGCCACGTGGCAAGGTCTAGATTAATAGAAATGGGTTGATTTAAGACATAAGAACAGTTAGCAAGAAGCCTGCCATGGCCATACAGTTTGTAAGCAATATAAGTCTCTGTGTTTACTTGGTTGGGTCTGAGCGGCTGTGGGACTGGCGGGTGACAGAGATTTGTCCTGACTGTGGGCCAGGCAGGAAAACTCTAGCTACAAAGTAGACTTCAAAGCTGGGCGTGGTGATACACACCTGTAACCCCAGCACTCAGGAGACAGGAGGAGGAAGATGTCTAACTTGAGGCCAGCCTGGGCTACATAGTGAGATACTCTGTCTCAAAACAATATGAACAAAAGCAATGAAGAAGGACCTTAATCATGGTACCCAGTTACAACGTCTTGACTGTGGAAATAACCTTCAACCCTGGAGGCCTCACATAATGAAACTCCTCCCCACTGTGAGCTATTTGAAGGGTAGAAACTTTTTTTTTTAATTTTAGACAGGGTCTCTCTCTATAGCCCTGGCTGTCCTGGAACTTACTATGTAGACCAGGCTGGCCTTGAACTCACAGAGATCTGTCCATCTCTGCCCCTGCCTCCTGAGTGTGGGGGAATTAAAGTCATGCACCACTACCCCTAGCCTTGGATGGTAGAAATCCAACTATAATGTTTAGAGGTTGGGGGTGGTTAGGACTGGCTAAGGTCATTAGCAAAGGGCCCTAGTGATTGGATGATGATGCACTGAAGATGAGGAAGAGAGGTCCATGGAGGGGATGGTGTCTACGTTCTCTGTGTCTTACCCTGTGTTACCCTGGACCTGAACCACTGCAGAACACTTCCAGAAGGTCTTGGAGGCTTCTCTTCACGGTGGGCAACAGTTCATGCACACACTCACAACTGGTCAAAGTACAGGAAGTGAGTGACTGTTAAGTGCCCAGTCCTAAATGGACCATCTATATCATCCCCTTCAAGGTCCAGGGGTCATCACAGAAGAGAGGGTGGGAAGCGTGTCAGAGCTGGAGGATGGGAAGGAGTGCTGTGCCACTCTGAGTTTCGGACATGACATGGTTGCTCCAGTGAATTCACAACTGTAGTTACCTGCAGAACGCCTGCTTACACAAGGTGGGGCCCAGCAGCATTCCAGCATGGAGGGCAGAGGGGCTCATGGGCCATCCCCCCCCCCCCCGAGGATCTAGAGGTGTTAGTGGTTGCTGGGGGCAGGGGTGCCACTTTCTTTGGTGGTGTAGCCACTGATGAGTTGTTCATGCTCCAGTAAATACCCCCAACCACGCTCCCAGGCAACCCTGATTAAGTGCATTGGGGCGTGAAAACCAAAACACAACCAAAGACGTAAAAGCAGCAAGGAAACTTGTTGAGGGGGAAAAGGGGTCGAGTGGGAGAACCGGAAGACAAGTTAGTGTGGGGAGGGGGGGAAATAACCAAAATACATTATATTCACTTATGAAGTTGGAAAAGAGTAATAAAGTAAATTTTTAGAATAATTATTTCTAAAAGGTCACCATCAATACATTCCCTTACCCTTTTATCTCCAGAACCACGGCTCGAAGAAGCTTCCCTTATAACTTACAAAGCCTGCAATCTGCTACTGGTAACAGGAAACAGACTAATACACACAATCCCCTCCCTAACACCGCGCGCGCGCGCGCGCACACACACACACACACACACACACACACACACACTCAAGGGGAAAGACAAACACGGCAGCTGATGCTCCTCTTTCCTTAAAGATGCTAGTTTATCAATTTAACACACCATTGGGACAGCCTCCCACACTTGAAGGAAAACTGTTAGAAACAGAATGGCAGTGAGGAAGATTTTATGCAGCTTACCAACTAAGCAGAAACTGCACAGGAGAAGCCCTGACAGGAGAGCAGATCCTCCAGCCTGGACCTCCAGCTACTGAGGACAAAAGGGCCACTGATGGATTGAGTTAAAAATTCAGATGCCAGGGCTGGAGGTGTAGCTCAGTTCATAGAGTGCTTGCCAAGGACACATGAAGTTCTGTGTTCAGTCTCCAGCACCTTATGAGAAATGGGCATGGTAGGACAGGCCTATAATACCAGCACTTTCTAGGAGCGAGCAAGAGGATCAGAAGTTCAAGACCAGCCTTAGCTCCATAGTGGCATCAAGACCACCTGAGCTATATGAGACCTTGTGTTGTCTCAAGCAACAATAACGAAAGCATGCACTTGAAAAAAGGTAGCTTCAACAAATATTGCTGGAAACCTGGGTGCCCGTGTGTAAGTGAATGAACAGAAACTTCTAGAGGGAAATAAAAGCCAGTGTTCCAAGATCAGGTATAGTCAGGCTTGGCGGCGCACACCTATAACCCAGCACTTGGGAAGCAGAACAAGATGATGGTAACTTCACAGCCAGCCTGGTCGACACAGCAAGTTCCACACCAGCCAAAACTACATAGCTAGACCCTGTATCAAACAACATGCTAATGGGGGAGGGGTGTTCAACATATGGATTTGGTGGGGGAGATAACAATTCATCCCATATGAAGGCCTTTCAAGAATCCATTTTAAAACTATGCTAATTTCCCATCCCTTTCTCCCTTCTTCCCCAGAGTGTCCACTCCACAGCTGTAACTACAGACCTGGAATTGGAATGATGGTCAGTCCCCAGGGATTCCAACAGAGGCAACCTGATACTTGGAGAACTCTCTGTTGAAAGCTGACATAAGAACTGATGCTACATTCTAGGCCCCTCCCAAACAAAAGAGTCACCCTCCAGGTACTCCATAGAGAGCCTTAAGGACCCTTGTCTTTTATCCAAGCCTCCTCTCTCAGGGATACCTAGGGGAAGCTCAGGGTCCCTCTGCACTGCCAGAGTCCCCTGCCTGTCCTCCTAGCAAGAGGAAAGAGAGGAATAGCCTGTCTACAGGTGTGCTCCGAGTTCTTGTGTTCAAACAGAATCATCAGAGTGGTAACCTTAGGAGGAGAAGGCTTTATCGGAGGTGATTAAGTCAGGAAGAGAATTAAGCTGGGGATTGGGCAGACAACTTAGTTGGTAAACTGCTTACCTTGCAAACAGAAGACCTCAGTGCAACACTCAGAACCTGCTTATTTTGTTTGATTGTCTCTTGTTTTGTTTTGTGGCAGGGTCTCACTATATATCTCTGGCTATCCTGGAACTCACCCCTGTAGACCAGGCTGGTTTCAAAATCACAGATCTGTCTTTCTCAGCATTTGTCCCAAACTGAAGCCTCCAGAGCCTTGGTCTGGATGTAGACACCCCCAGAACAACAAGCAGTATGTTTATTTATAAACAACCTGGGCTCAGGGTTTTCTTCTTAGAACATAGACAGACTAACAGAACCTTTGAATCCTACATTTCTATGAGCTCATTCTCTGCTGTGGAAGACTGTGCCTGTGCCTTGTAGAGGATGTGACCATGTGGCTCTGGACCTCCTCATGGTGGTTTGAAAGAAATGGCCCCCACAGGCTCATAGGGAGTGGCACTACTAAGAGGTGTGGCCTTGTTGTAGATATGGTGTTGTTGGAGGAAGTAGGTCACTGAGGGAGGGATTTGAGGTCTCAGATGCTCAAGCCAGGCCCAGTGTTGCATTCTCTCTTCCTGCTGTCTGCCACTCTGGATATAGAACTCTTAGCTACCTCTCCAGCACCATGTCTGCCTGTGTGCCACCATGCTTCCCACCATGACGACAATGGACTAAACCTCTGAACAGCCCAAATGAAATGCTTTCCTTTATAAAAGTGGCCGTGGTCATGGTGTCTCTTCACAGCAATAGAAATCCTAACTAAGACACCACCAAAGACGTCTTCAGACATTGCCAAATGACTTCCCACATCTCTCCAGCTAGGTGAGATCTACTCTACTTGACTCCTAGTGACACATCAGATCTACTAGACCAGGCCAGGTTAGGTCACTCGAGTCTTAGATGGGAATAAGTAGCTACTGCCACATGCTCTAGAAAAGTCATCAAAATTATACCACAGGCTCAGAGTGGTTCCCAGGAAGAGGTCCTGTCAATCCAATTCCGCCATGATTGTTACTCCATACCTTGCTTCCTGCTTTTTGGGTAAAATGGGATTTAAAGCAGCAGGTAGCAGAGGTGGAAGAATGTGGGGACAAGCAGGGAAGACCCTTCCTTTGTGCCTGCTTAGGTTCTATTGTTTGTTTGTTTTATTTAGATTTATTTATCGTGTACTGTCTATGTGTGTATCTACTTGCATGAGTTTAGATGTACCGCATGCATGCAGAAGCCTGGGGAGGCTGAAGTCTGCACTGCTCCCTAGGACTAAAGCAATAAGTGGCTGTGAGCCACCATGTGGGTGCTGAGAATCAAATCCAAGCCAGCCCTCTGCTAGAGCAGCAAGTGCTCTTAACTGCTGAGCCGCCCCTCCAGCCCCTGTACCTCAGTTTCTTTAGGCTGCTGAGAGCACTGGCCCCTAGAAAGAGCCTCTGATGCACAAGCCAGGGTTTAAGGCTATAGATCTGGATTCAAATGCAGCTCCCTACTTTCCATCTCTACAGCAACAGACAGGCTACTTCCCCCCTCAAGCCTCAGTGTGCTCACTTTTATCAAATAAGAGTAACTCTTCCCTTATTCATTTTTTGAGGAATTAAAAGACTGCATAGAAAGTGAGAAAACAAACAGTACCCTAGAACTTGCTGGAGTAGAAGTTGGCCAGCTGAGACCCATGGTCAGGTCACATTCATCTCAGCTACCAGACTGAGCAAATATAATCTTTGGCAGCCCTGCCAGCTGACCACCTGCTCTGTAAACTTGGGTTTCTGTACACATCCATGAGCCTGGTCATTTTTCCCATTTCCTGCATACGTGAAGCATGGTAGAGCCTTCCTCCAGCCTCAGTCCTTCACAGGGAGAATACATAGGCCAGCAGGCACTAGGGGCTGGCAAAATTTCCAACAGGCTTCTAGTGGGAGCAGCCCTGGACACAGCCAGGTTTCTCTGGTCTAAGCCCCATCTACTGTGAAGAGCCAAACAAATCACTTGCCACGTTGGTGCCTCTGTATCGTCTCTGAGACACAACAGTGGAACTGTCAGACGAAGGCAGTGTGAACTCAGGTCAGATTTTGTGGGCTAGAAGGTGAGGCCAGAAGACCAAGGGGACCTTGGCAAGACACGACAGTCGAAAGCAAGGAAAAGGAATATCATGGTGTGGGATTAAACTAATCACTTAAGACAACCCTGATGAACATCAGGCATGAAGAAATGGCTTGGTCAAGTGTTCCCTATGCAAGAATTAAGTCTGAGTTCAGGTCCCCAACACTTACATAAGAAACGGGCATGGTGGCATGCATTTGTATTCCCAATGCTAAGGACCTGAAGGGGGACATGGGAGGAGGGTCTCTGGGGCTTCCTGGACTGCCAGCCTCGCTAAATCATCAAGCTCCAGGTTCAGTGAAAGACCCTGCCTCAAAATAATAAATAAGGTGGATAAGTGATTGAGGAAGACATCCAATGTTGACCTCTGGTTTCCACACATGCATGTGTACACACACACACACACACACACACACCAAATGATGTAGTAGCATATACCTATAATTTCAGCACTTGGTGGAGACAGGAGGATCAGAAGTTCAAAGTCGTGCTTGGCTAAATAGCAAGTTCAAAACCAATGTGGGCTACAGTGGGATCCTGTCTAGGAAGAAAGGAAGGGAAAGAGGGAAGAAGAGAGGAAAGGACAGAGGACTATCCAATCCCTGCTGTTCCTAGAGTCATTCGTGTGGCCCCCAGAACTTCTGCCACAAACATGACGGACTGTACCAACTCTCCAAGCACACTGAGGATTGAGACAGGACTAAGGCCCCCATCCCCTCTCAAGGCTGAAGGCACTCTGCTGAGGCAGTCTCTGAGGCCCAGAAGCAGATGCGTGTCTGCCAGGCTTAGGACTCTTACATTTCTGACCAGTACTATGGCCTGTCATCCACAAGGAGTTCAGTCTCAGCCTCAGACTAACATGGCCCTCCCTGGCCCTGGCCTCCAGTCTCTCGATGAGGTGAGCTAGCCATTTGGGCAGGAAGCTGGAACAGATGCTGACGACCTGTGGCTCTGAGTGGTGCCTCTCATTGTTCTCCAACCTCCCTTGTCCCTCCTCACTTCCGCCCCATTGCGGCTGTGTGGATCCCTGCCTGGTGACCAGGTAGATCCATGTTCAAATCCCACCTCTGCTGTCTTCTGGATGCCTAGTTATGGGAAATTCATCTTTCTTCCTGGGCTTCTCTCTGTTCATCTTTAAAATGCAGGTGCTGGGTGCCGATACCACAGGGTGGCAGGGTTCAGAGGGAATGGTACATCGAACAGTACAGTGAGCATGCTCAAAAGAGACCAGTTTACTGCCATAAGAAGAAGGGCTGCTCCTTTGACCCTTCCTCCTTGCTCTTCTTTGGAATTTTTGTTTTTCTTTGTTGTGTTATTTTGCTTTGCTTTTTTTTTTTGTTTTTGTTTTTTGTTTTTTGTTTTTGTTTTTCGAGACAGAGTTTCTCTGTGTAGCTTTGCGCCTTTCCTGGAACTCACTCTGTAGACCAGGCTGGACTTGAACTCACAGAGATCCACCTGGCTCTGCCTCCCGAGTGCTGGGATTAAAGGCGTGTGCCACCTCCACCCGGCTTTGCTTTTTATGATATTGGAGATTGAATCCAGGATGTGCACATGCTAGGCAAGCATTTCTACCACTGAGATGTATCCCCTGCCTTCTTTTTAGTCTTTTTATTCTCATAGGTTCTAAGTTGCCATCCTCCTACCTCAGCCTCCTAAGTAGCAGGATTGACAAGCTTGAGCCACCAGGCCCAGCTCTTTAGAATTCTTCATAGTAACAAACTGAACAAGAAGCGAAGCAAAGTAAACAGACTTGATGCCCATCATTGTGGTTCAGTCGTCCCCAGCTGTCAAAACACTAGCCAGAGTAGAGGTTTCTAAGGGGGTGGCATAGGTGGAGAAGCCATATGCCTGCTCCTGCCCACGCTGTTGGCTCTCTGCCCTGGGACACTCTACAAAGATACCATCTAAAGCACTAAGCATGGCAGGAAGCTGAAGGCTGAAGTACCTGAGGGACAAACACCACTTCCTCTGCCACAAAGCCTGATCCCCTCGGGGCTATTACAGAACCTCACCCTGGATGCTCCAGAGGCTTTGACTGAGTCTCCCCACCTTCCTAAACATCTCTGCCACAGAGCAGAGGCCCCGAAGGGTGCAGGTGGGTGTGGGAATGGGTGGATATGCCCCTCGGCTTCTTTCTCCCTCAGTGCAGAGGCCTGGGCAGAGGTCCCCCTTGAGATTGAGTCCACATCTTCATGTGGTAATGTCCCCACCACTTCATCATGTTTCCAGAGTCACCCCCTACTACAAGTACTCCCCCATGAGCCTTGGCCTTAGGGCCTGTGCCTGTGACATGGCCTTAAGGAGGAACAGTGAGCAAGGTGCACAATGGCCCTAGCTCTCAGCTCCTTCCTCCAGGTCAGCTTTGCTGGCAAAAGTCCTGACTGTAAGTCATGCCTCACTCAGGGGGATGCCACACCTGGTCACTCAGTAAGGCATGGCTATCAGGCCAGGCTGTGTCACTAAACACTGCCAGGTGACACTCACTCCATGTTCCCACACCCACCTGCACCCTCTGGGGCCTCTGCTCTGTGGCAGGGATGTTTAGGAAGGTGGGGAGACTCAGTCAAGGCCTCTGGAGCATCCAGGGTGAGGTTCTGTAATGGCTGTAATGTTCTGTAATGGCTGGCAGAGACTGAAGATTTGTGAGGTCCTCATAACAATGTGACTTCACCTTCCACCCCCCTCCTCTCACAGGACTGGCATACCGAACAATACCTGAGTCAGCTCTAACAGAGCCCACATGCTCTGAAGCCAAACCTACCTCTCCATGTCTGCCTGTCAGTGAGGGACAGGGAATGTGACGGCTGGCCGGTGCCACTCTGAGCCGGTGAGAAAAAGAGAGGGAGTGCCAGGCTGCTGCTCCACCACACCCCCTGTGAAGAACAGACTAGCTCAGACCCCACACCCATCTGCTGCAAGGAAGGAAGAAGGAAGAAGGGAGCCCCTGGATGGAGCTGAGATCAAAGTGGCTTAGAACAACCCCTGGGGAACAGCATGCTGCTCTGGGCAAGGGAGAAACAAGGAGAAAAAAAAAGCCATCCGTTTGGGGGATCTTGTAACACAATGTCCCCATGATAAACCATGCTCTGAAGGTAAAGAAACATGAGGTGGAGGAGAGTCCCTCCCTCTGAGGCCACTGGACTTTCCCCTCCCTTTCTCCAGTTGAGGGATGGGGTTTTCTCAATATGTGAAATTCCTAACTGAACCTGAGTAACCTGAGCACCACCACTATCCACTCCGGCCCCTGTTCAGCAACCTTCCCAAGTCTCCCTGGTGGCTTCTGGGGCCTCCAGAATTCATGTTGTCACTCTGTCAAGGTGCCTGCTCTGTGGGACTAACAGGTTTCCGGTCAGGGCTCATGGGTGGATGGCAAGGTTTGAATCAAGCTGTGGACAGATGCCTCCACAGCAAAGCAGTCGCAAGTGACATGAAAATAATTTGTAAAAATGAAATGCCTGTGGAAACTATCTTCAGCTGGAGTGGTCACGAAGCTTCCAGAAGGCAAAGACATTGGCATACGGGCTCCAGAAACCAACACGAAGCCAGAACTGTCTGAGAAATTGCTATTTGAACTGTAATGTGAGCCACATGTATAATTTCACATTTTTGCCGTAGCCACATTCAGAAGAATAAAATGAACAGATGAATTTCTTTAACTGTGTGTTTTATTTGGCCCCCAACATGATTCAAAATAGTAGTAAAAATTAATTCATTTGTTTTCCCACTGTCATACTCTGGGTGTGTATTTTACACTCACGGCCCATCTTGGTTTGGGATGGACAGGCTGCAATATCTTGAGTGTTGTGTGTGGTATGTGCCCACCCTGCTGGACAGCAGGCCTCTACGACCTGGCCACTCCTCAGACATACCTGGCCCAGCAGCAGATTCATGTGGGATATGAACTGAGGTACAAACTCCCCAACCTGATCCCAGAACCACTAAACCATATACTCCCTTACAAAGACTCCTGTCTCAATAAGCTCTACCATTGAAATAAAACACCTTTGACTGGGTAATTTATAAACACAGATGTTTCTTGCCCCCAGTTCTGGAAGCCAGCAAATACCAGACAAAAGTGTGAGTAGACCCTGGTGAGAGTTCCTCTCTGTTTCGCTGGAGGCTCTTTGCTTCCCTGTGCCCACATGGTGTAAAAGGCACATGCAACTGGAGACCTTTATGAGCATACTAATCCAAGACTAGAGGAAAGAGCCCTTGGAATGGGCAGTTCCCAAAGTCCCCACTTCTTAGGGAGACACCCACATTCAGACCACAGCAACCTCCAGGTGATCTGATGAGAAAGTCTGAGACATGTAACTCTTCTCTTTCACCCGATGTGTTAATCTAAGTTGTTCTATTCCAAAACAAAGCAAAAATCCAAAAATAACAACAAAAATGCCCACACAGCTCGGCAGTCAGATATTGGGATAAAAACCTGATAGATCAAGAAAGTGGTGGAGAAACAACCAGCTGACCCTCCCTCCATACTTCCCATATCAAAAAGGACCTCAGAAAACTCCAAATCCCTCCCTTCTCTTTCCTGTGCATCTCTCTATCCGTATTCCCGGCTTCTCTATAGCTATTTTCAGTCTGCTAGTTGATGACTCCGCGCCCCCCCCCCCCAGATTCAAGATTAACTTTATTAATAATCTCGGAGTGTCAGAGCAATTAAATATCCTGCAACATTCACCCCCACCAACCAGCCAACTTCAGAATACCTCTTGAGTTCACCCCATTCCTGGCTCCTGCCACCACCTTAGAGTGAGTCACCACTCTCTCTCTCTCTGGCTTGGTTGTAGGTTCAGAACACCCCCCCCCACCTCAAAAACTGCTGAGAGATGCTGTTTAGATGGTGTCTTAGTTACTGTCCTATAACTATAACTAAGACAACTTATAAAGGAAGGCATTTAATTGGGGACTTGCCTACAGTTTCAGAGGCGGAGTCCAGGACCATCATGGCAGGAGTGTGGAGGCAGACAGGAATGGTAACAGAAAAGCAGCTAAGAACTTACATCCTGATTCACAGGCAGAGAGAAAAAGATTGGGCCTGGCATGGGTTTTTGAAACCTCAAAGCCCACCTCTGTGGCATACCTCCTAATCCTTCTCCAACAGTTCCACTAACTGGGGACCAAGCATTCAAACATATGAGCTTATATGGGAGCCAGTCTCATTCAAGATTTCCAACATGGGTGGGAATATCTGCTGTCCTTATAAAAAAGAGGCCACACAGACATAGACATGGGGACAATATCATGGGAGTGTGATAAGAAAGAGACGGGAGTGAATCAGAAGCGGTCAAGGAATGTCAAAGATGGCCAGCAAGCCACCAGGAACCAAGAGAGAGGGAAGCCTTGAGGGTTGAGTCAGTCCTGCCATGATCTCAGACTTTCAGGCTCCAGAACCAGAAGATGAAAAATGTATGTTATAAAATGATGTCTATGTGGCCATTATCTACAGCAGCCCTATTAAGTCAACAGCGTTCAACATCCCTTCCCTTCACCGTCAGGTCAGCACCAACCTCTACCCTGGAACAAAATCCTCTGCTCCAGATGTAGATAGTCAATCATGCAAAAGTGAAAACAGGACAAATGGCCATCCCTACCACACATCCCTACCACTCATCCCCTTTGCAACCCATCCTGCCCTTCCACTCTGCACTTTATTTCATCCAATCCCTGGTTCTCGGCATATCAGCTTCTCCCTCTTGCTCCCCATGCCAAGCAACTTCTTTGGCATGACATGCCATCCAAGTGAGGGTTTGGGAAACTTATTTCTTAAACAGTGATGAGACCTCCTCAGTATTGCCCAAAGGACACACATGGCCAAAAGGACACACACCATTCTGAGTAGGACCATGTTGCCAAGATGGATGAAAATGTAGCAGGTCCTTGCCCACAGACAGACAGCAGCAGAGCTCTACATGAGCATCACCAGCTACCCTATCTTAATTGGTGAGAGGCACTACCCACTTCTTCCATAGAGGGTGAACTTCATGATGATGCTAGATGCTTATTCAGCTCCACCCACAACCCAAGATGCTCATCTTTGCTATATAGGTGAGGGAATAGTAGCGTTCATTACTGGACCGAGCAGCCTAGGGGACCATGACCTGCAACACACCTCTGCAGCTGAGATAGTGCCCTTGAGGACCCAGCAGCAATGCCTGCCTGCAGTGTTTTCACAGCCTGATGACTTCACTTGAAGGAATTCCTTACATCTTAACATGAGGCCCTACGGGACAGCTGGAGAATTCCAGAGCCATGGATAACTCTAGCCATGCAGGGCTGCATTGTTTCCACAATTGTTCCTGGCAGAATTCTAGAGGAAAATGCAAACCAGATGTACAGAGAAATACTTTGTTGGTCAGGAAAGAGGGAAAACAAGCTCCTCACAGTCAACGTTCCCAGCCTTTACCTGGGGCTGTGTGAGGAGGAGGAGGCCCCCCATCTCTCCTCCAGCCTCTGCTGGGGTCGCTGCTGCCCTGCTCCCTGGGACTCTGCAAGCTGGAGAGACATATGGAAATGTGATTTTGCTCCTCCTGGGGAAGCAGGGAGCTCTGGGGCTGCGTAATGAGCCTGGAGCTTAATTGAAATAAATAAGAAATCCTGTGCAAGCCATTTAACTGGCTGCAGGGAATTAGCTCTTTCCCTTGGAGGGGCTGCCAGAGACAGCCTCCCTGCTTCTCTGTTGGGTACTGGACACCAACTGCTGATGACCTTGACCGAGGAAAGCCAGTGTCTGCCAGTCTTCCTGAAGGCCTAGGAACCCTGAAGTCCCCTCCTGCTCCCCCAAGCCTGATTAAAATGCAAGCCTATCATGCCAGCTCTTTGGGTAGACTGACACCTGTGGAACAGGAGAATTGCAGTTTGGGGGCCTGCCTGCACAATTTACTGAGACCCTCTGTCAAAGGAGAAACCAGGGCGGGCGAGATGGCTCAGCAGTAACTGTGCCTGCCCTCAAGCCTGACAACCTGAGTTTGAGCCCCAGGTTCTACATGGTAGAAGGAGAGAAGTGACTTCCCCAAAAGTCATCCTCTGACCTCCACAAATGTGCATTCCTGTGCGCCCCACCCCCACACACAAATAAAAGAAGTACCTATAAAAAGCAAAGAAGACTGGGCGTAAATTCAGTGGTATCAAGCTTAAGCTTGCCAGGGATTCTGGAAGGCCTAACTAGAGTCAATCCCCAGTACTGAGTGAGAGGAAAACAATACATACATGGCCTTGCTTGGGCATAGGTCATGGCGAACTACAATTACTTGAGGAGTGTCCCTTTCCG
This sequence comes from Peromyscus nudipes, assembly GCA_902168325.1. Lineage (NCBI taxonomy): Eukaryota > Metazoa > Chordata > Mammalia > Rodentia > Cricetidae > Peromyscus > Peromyscus nudipes. The sequence continues at coordinate 584 of CABHPH010159512.1, read as the reverse complement.
AGTGTCTGAAGTGTGGTTCTCAGACCAGCTGTAACAGTGGCACTGGGAACTTGTAAGAATGACAGAATCCAGGATTTAGCCACACCTTCCTCCCTTCCCCTCACATGCCCCAGGGTGAATCCAGTGCTGTTTGAAGGAGCCTGCGGTTTGTACCAACACCCTGGTCTGAAGACCACGTGCTGCTCTTTACGGTCCCTAAGCTCGGTCCCTAAGCTCCCAACCTGCAGTCCTCAGAGCCGGGCAGGCGCGCTCTCACGCTCTCTCTCTGTCTCTGAGGAAACTGAAGCACACCTGCCCACCTCAGCATCCGCTAAGTTCCCACTGATGAGAACCAGGCAGACGGTGGACCCAACTTTGCCACACCATCCCATTTGTCCAGAGTGGCTGCCGCAAATGCACGCTGTTATGGTGCAGACTCTCCCCGTTCCCAAGCACTGCAGGTCAAGCCACGTCTGTGGGGCACAGCTCCACACTTCTTGTTTCTCACAGTTGCCAAAAGGTCTTAACCCTTTATCTCCCTTCCCACATCTCAGGAGGACATCCTGCCAGCTTGCCCTTCCAAACTCATCCAGAGGAAAAAAAAA
>CABHPH010159511.1:0-41735 GCA_902168325.1 Peromyscus nudipes | reverse complement strand
CTTGAGACTCATCTTCAATTGCTCTTCCCCTTTATTTGGTGATGAACTCACTATCTTTCAGTGAAACATAGAGCTGGTCAATGCAGCTAGTCTCATTAATTAGCCAGCTCGTTCTGGCAAACTCCTGTCTCTACTTTCTGAGCTTGAAATTATAGGTGGAAAAAAACAAAACAAAACAACAAACAAACAAACAAAGAAAAAGAAATTATAGGTGGGCCACCATATCTACCCAGCATTTACATTGGTCCCAGGTACTCAGAAGACTGGTCCCCATACATGCACAAATGTTTTTATCCACTGAAGAATCTCCCCAGGCCCATGAGGATGGTTCTGAAATTACATAAAACTCCCAAATACCCACCCCACCCAAAAGGGTCAAGAAAGTGAAACACCCCAGGAAAAATGAATTGAGCTGATAAACAACAACATGGTAGAATCAAACGAATATCGTCAATAAGTACATTGAATATTATCATGCATAAATGACCTTCTGATTCACAGAATTTTATGATTGCTTTTTGAAGGACATGATGAATTTGAGTTGTTATCTTCAAAGAACACATGATCAATTTTCCTTTGTTTTATAACAGCTGCACGAAAAATTCAGGAGACGAAAAGCTGTCTCCCGGCAGGAAGCAGTTTGCATCTTTTTTTAAGTCTAACTTTTCTGAAGAAATGCATGCACAGATCTAATTTCTATTGTCACCTGGGTAGTTAGGGACACAAGACAAGAAATGAGATGTGCCTTTCAGCTATGCACTGTGCTCACCATCTGCTCTGTCTCTGCCACGTTCCAGTGGCTGAACCCGGGTCTAACTTGGAGGTCTCTCTTATTAAATTAGTTTTCAATGGAACTTCTTTAGACAGAGTTACGCAGTATACAAACTACAAAAATAAACAAATGGCTTTAAAATTTAATCATCCAATGAGCATTTATTGGCTAATCTATTTGTGTAAATGGCCTGGAATCTAACAGAAGTCCAAATTTGATACTTGTATTCAAGGAATAAGTCCAATAGATAGTATTAGACGTACTGATAATTATTTTAAAAGAAAATTAAGAGTACTAATAGAACTTAGAAAAAGAAAAGATTATTTCTTATGCCATACTTTGAAAAATGTTTGGGTTGAGAAAGTAGTATGTGAAATGACAACGTAGTTTTCAGTTTTAGATGTTCATAATAAGATGTTAGATAGAGTGATGCAAGGGGATTTAAAGTAGCCTACATTAGTTTCTCTGCAGTACAAAAGGCCTTTCTCCAGATGAAGACAATGTCTCTATTTTCAAAAGCATCCTGAAATTCCAGATTCTGACACTAATTTAAAGGCTTTCCTCTAGGTATAAAATGATATCTACGTGGAAAGTTTTCATGAAATCTAAAGGAATTAATCAATCTAGGGTTAGAAATTCTGCTCTAGATCAAGGAACTATAATAAATGGGAAACATTTCATGCAAACAATATGTTATACTTTCCCAAGAATTTCTAACTGATATAATTCTGTAAGTATGATATCATTCTGATTTTTGCCAGTATTAGGAATTTCTCAAAGTTACTGAAATTATGCCTGATGTTCAATGACTCACCAATCTTCCATAACTCCAATTCTCTTAACATCATTCATATGGAACCTCATTCTGTCAAAAGCAGTTCCAAATAAATATGAGAATGGGCAAAAATAATAATAGCTCAAATAAAAAAGATGCTCATTTCTGACTCACACACAGAAAAAAAATCATAATAAGCTAGACAGGCACAGTGCAGCAGTTCCGCCACGATCAATTAAGGATCTAAGATTCTTCTTTCAATTTCCTCCACTACTCAAGGCCACCACTTGGCCCAGGCCACTTCCCAGAGACCCAGCCATGAAGGGTGTTTTCCTGACAGCAAAACGAATGAAGGAAAATAAAAAGATAAAAAGTGTAATTCCCAGTTCATTATCACATTTAAAGAAATACCATGGACATTCCCCACAGCTATTCTTGCACACATCCTACTAGACAACTCTCAATCCTACAACCACATTAATTATGAAGATGCTTGTAATGAGAGCATCTTATTTGAACACACTTATAGGGTAGTTTTCTGTTAATAAAGAACAACGGAAGAAGGGATGTTGCCTATAAACAGTGATTCCTTCCCAAACCCATATTCAACTCTTAGCGATAAAAATATAGGGACAGGAATCACTGGATAAAATGAAAATGAAACTTTTAGCTGATAAGAAGCTTCCACCCGGATAAGTGTATGAGCTCCATCTCATGACTTCTAACACAAGCACATCTCAAGACTAACATGCTTGGCTGGTTCCCAGGTAAGCTTCAACACTTTAGTTTTAGAAATTTTTCTTTTTCCTCTCCCAATATTGGAGTTTGAAACCAAGACATGTGTGTGTTGGACAAGTATTCTATATCCCCCACCCTCATTTTACATCTTATTTTAAAATAGGGGTTCACTAAGATTCTCAGGTTGGCTTGAACTTATTCTGAACCCAGGTGGAAACTTAGGGTCCTCCAGCCTCAACTTCTGGAACAGCTGGACTTACAAACCTGAGCCTGCATCTTGTCTCAAAATCTTTTGTAAAGGAGCTGAGACATGACCTCCTTAAGTCTCAAGGATGCCATTTTCTGATGTGTGAATGTTAAAATATCTAGGCATAATGTAGCACATATTATATGAGCATGTTAAGGTAGCCCTACTGACTCAATTATTTTAGAGTGAATATTAATTTTTATAAGATGGTAAAAAGGTAAAGAAAGAAAGTTGTCTTAAAAGTTGACTGTGGAAAACAACTTTATCACCTTGATATGAACAGAAAGTATGATATTCTCTTTATTGCCTTGATACATGAGATGAGGTATGGGAGTTCACAATTAAAGTCAATCATTTATTTATACCCACAACTTAAGAACTTTAAGATGCTAACAGTAAAATGTGCAGCTGTTTATAAGAACCTAGTATTTATGCTAGTAAAATATTCAGTCAGTAAAAAACAGTTCTTAATGACGCTAGGATAATCAATGTTTTATGTTCATAGAATTAAAACTGTGTAACTATGCCTTTGGATAATCTTCCTATAAAAAGTGATAGAATGCAAAGACTGGAGACAAACAACAACCTTGGAAGTATGAACTGATGCCACATTCTATGTTTGTTAATTAGGAGACCCATGTGTACTTCATTCTAAGCATCATTTCATCAAGGCCAAATTCATCTGCTGTGTTCTTTAATTTGTTACAATGTCTTAAAGGAAGGACCAAAGTGTCACAAAAAGGGATCAAATAGAAAACTCAGTATTGCTGGGCAGTGGTGGCGCACGCCTTTAATCCCAGCACTCGGGAGGCAGAGGCAGGCGGATCTCTGTGAGTTCGAGGCCAGCCTGGGCTACCGAGTGAGTTCCAGGAAAGGCGCAAAGCAACACAGAGAAACCCTGTCTCTAAAAAAAAAAAAAAAAAAAAAAAAGAAAAGAAAAGAAAACTCAGTATTAAAAGTGATAGTGATCCAAATACTAAGAGTTTTCTTTAATCACTTCAACAAAGAAAATACAAGATTTATGAATGAGAATATCGACATCTATTTATCTGGAAAATACAGGAAATGTGAGGGGAGATGACAGAATCTACCTCTGGATACTCTGAGACAATTCTCATGAGGGTCTGTAAATCTGGAAACCTGTAAGAGTTTCAACTTGATTTGACATCTCAGTTACAGTGTTTCCTCAGGTTAGTGAGATCTAAAATAATCTCTAGCATATGCATCAGATCATGCACTGATCTAAACTATAATGTCCCTGAGATTTGAGACCTATTTAGAAGGAAGGACTCTTCTCTCACAGTCTCTCTCTGTCTCTGTTTCTATCTCTGTCTCTCTGTTTCTGTGTGTGTGAGAGAGAGTGGGGAGAGAGGGAGGAGGGAGAGAGGGGGAGAGGGGAGGGAGAGGAAGAGAGAGAAAGAGAGAGAGACAGAGAGAGAGACAGAGACAGAGAGAGAGACAGACAGAGAGAGAAACACACACAGAGAGAAACTCTCTTCTAGAAATCAACCTTGGGTGTCATGCCTCAAGCATTTTTTCACCTTGTTTTATCAGAGACCATATCTTTCTTGGCCTAGAACTCACCAAGTATTCTAGGTTGATTGACCTGTAAACCTCAGGGATCTAAAAGTCCCTGGGATAAAAGTGCATAACACTATACCCCAAGATTTATATAATATGGACACACTGGGAAGAGGAATAAAATCATCTACAGAGCTGCAGCCCATCTTCTAGGACATGGGAAGTTTTAAGGAAGGCAAGAGATATGCATAACTCAGCGGTTTAAGGAAGGAATTCTTCCGGAGACAAATTCCTCTTGGCTACAAGTTCATTATCGACTGGACCTTGCCAGGCATGCCTGCTGCTATAATCCCCAATTTTTTTTAGCTTTAACACTCCAAGTTTTACTTGAGATATGACCATGTCTGAAACTAATACAAATAAGTAGGAGTCAAGGTTAGAATATATTCAGTTAAGTGTCAGGTGACCATGCATAAGAAGCATTTCCATGTAACCTCTTGGCAATTAGGTAGGTACTTTTGGAAGTGCTAGCACAAGCAACTCCATCTTCTTTTCTTTTCTTTTTTTTTTTTTTTTCTGAGACAGGGTTTCTCTGTATAGCTTTGTGCCTTTCCTGGATCTCGCTCTGTAGACCAGGCTGGCCTCGAACTCACAAAGATCCATCTGGCTCTGCCTCCCCAGTGCTAGAATTAAAGGCGTGTACCACCACCGCCCTGCAGCAACTCCATCTTATTGGATTAAAGCTGCATTGTGCCACCACCCTAGGGCTGGTCTCAAACTGAGTCTTCCTGCTCAAGCATCTCAAGTGATGGGATTTCAGGCAACGGGATACCTTATGCAGCATGACTCCCTTTTAATTCTGGCAATTCTCCCTGTCTGTTTGTCCTGAATACTGTTATTGTATATGTGAGTGATCCGTGTACAGAAACAATTTGCTTAACTAACATAGCTATCATTTTTTACCTGGGTTCTGGGATTGAATTTAGATCCTCATGTTTACATAATGAGTACTTCGTCAGTTGAGCTAAACCTCCACTCCCAGGAAGGACTGACAATGGCTATAAAAATATGTTCTCTAACAAATGAGTAAATTATCTGTGAAATGTAGGAGTCACCTGTCATACTAAATTTAAATTGATTTAATGAACGTGCCCTATATCATTAAATCAACACTAATCCAGAGAGATTATTTCCTGTCTTCAAGGAGACTTCAATTAAGTGTCTATGGAATTGATTTAGAAGCTATACAGATAGATACATTTAGAAAGACCATGGAAATCAAAGCAATGTGGTCAGTCCTAAGCTGCTATAGTTTTCTGATTCCAGGTAAGTCAAAAGATACAAAGACAAGACAATCATTGTCTGAAAAGAGGACAATATAGACTTTGGATACAAATGGGAAACTGGGGAAAGACTCACAAATTATCACATAGAGGATGCTTGTGTGAAGCACCAGTGTGCAGTACAGCCTCAGATGGTAGTCAACACCATGACAGAAGGCTCATCTCATGCTCAGAGAAAAGGGAATCTCCAGTGTTATCTAAAGGGTTTAAAAAATGGGGATACAGATGTCTTTAGAAACATTTGTGTTGTTGTTAGTGGTTTTTACTCTTTTGGGGGGCCTGCCACCCAGCTCCCAAATAAATCACATGCAGAGGCTAATTCTTACTTATGAATGCCCAGCCTTAGCTTGGCTTATTTCTAGCCAGCTTTACCTAACTTTAAATTATCCCGTCTATTTTTTGTCGACCGGCTTTTCCCCTTCTCTTACTTCTGTAAATCTTACTCTTACTCTGTGGCTTACTGTGTAGCTGGGTGGCTGGCCTCTGATGTCCTTCTCTTTCTCTGGCTCCTAGATCTCTTCTCCTCCCAGATTTCTCCTTCCAGCCACACCTATCCTTCCTCCTGCCTTGCTATTGGCCATTCAGTTCTTTATTAGACCATCAGGTGTTTTAGACAGGCAAAGTGACACAAGCTTCACAGAATTAAATAAATGCAACATAAACAAAAGTAACACACCTGAAAATAATATTCTACTACATATTTGTACCATACTGGATTTCAGTTGTCCTAAATACTGAAACGACAATGAAAGATTTTAACCATGCATGGCAGATGGTTCAAAGAAGGTAATAACAGTGTACAAAGTGATTTTTGTAGCCTTTATGGTTCTGTGAATTTTTTGACAATGTATCTTATGAGAGTTAAGCAACAGTCTACTGCCTCTCAATGCATCACTGCGAATGTGCTTACTTATTACAAATTACACTGGTCCAATAACCACTAGAATATTCATTATTTAAATTGAACATCAGTCCATACTTTACCATATACATTTGCACCTATGTATTTCGCTTCTTTTACTGTCATTTGTGAACTCACCAGAGGCATCTACTAAGAACATGACAGTATAGTTTTATTTCATTAATCTTCAATAATTCAGTTCTTTGTTTCTCAGAACTATTTTTGAATTTTCATTAATTAATATATTATTTTGTGTATATAAAAGTCCTGCTTGTATGTGTGCCCGGGGCCAATGAAGGCCAGAAGAGGGTGTCAGATCTCCTGGAACTGGAGTTTACAAGTGATTGTAAGCCACCATGTCGGTGCTGGGAATCATCTTCAAGTCCTCTGCAAGAGCAATAAGTATTTTAATGGCTAAGCCATCGCTGCATCTTTCTCAAACTATATTTCCAATGATTAATTGATATGTGTGGAATAGATTTTCCAATACTATGATCAGGTAATCTCTGTAGCCATATAATGAGTGCCTGCCTATCTTTGGAAGAAGACTATGGGGGTAAAAGACTTATTAAACATAACATTTATTTATACTTTTTTATTGACTAAGCCTACAAAGAAGCTATTTCTTCCTTCTATATAAAATATTCTACTCTCCTAGGTAACATTCTTGATTTTTCTTTCACTAGATGTTTCCTTATACTAAGTAAGATCATCTCTTGACTTTTAGAACAATCCTTTGAAGTGGACTGTATTCCTAATTTTGAACCACATTTTATGTGAATTTGTTCAATGCCATACACAAAGTAGACAAAGTGACTTATAGACATAAATTCTAGGGCTCAAATTTCTTTTTGGATAGTTCTGTAATTAATTTTAACATCTTGATTGTGTGTGTGTGTGTGTGTGTGTGTGTGTGTGTGTGTGTACATGCATGCTCATTTGCAGGTAGGTCATAGCACATGTGTGGAATTCAGAGGACAACTTGCAAGAATAGTTTGCTTCTTTCCAACATGGGAGTTCTCTGGATTGAATTTAACCCATCAGGCTTGGTCGTACACTGAATCATCTTGCCAATCCCCTGTAAATAATTTTATTTAGCTATAATGTACAGAAGTATATATCTGTAGTTTTTTTCTTACAAGTGTAAATGATTTCTAGAATGTATGGATTTAAAAGGTATCACTTTGTAAAACTATGCACATTAAATATCAAGAAAACCAAACCTGGTTTGGACCACTAAAAGTCCATGCAACTCCAAAACCTGAACATTGGGCATAATTCCTGACCTATTCTTTAGAACATATCTTGGGTAATCTGGACAGACAGTTGATCACAGTAGCATGCTGCCTAGAAAGCACTGAAAGCTTTATAGTAAAGGTGGGGAAAACGGTGTCCTCTGTGTAAGGTAGTATACCTTGAGACAAGCCCTACTAATTGAGAGTGACCCTTTGTAGCAAACCCCTGGTGTAGGTGCTTAGGATGTCAGTGTCGCTTGTAGTTGTTTTCCTACCTACAAAGTGAGTTAGGGGGGAAAGCCCCCTTGTCTATGCATCTGTAAACTGAGAGCTTCCTTTCCTTGCAAAATTATTAATTCCAATACTGCTTATTCAGCATCCTCAACTTAAACAATCTATGACCTAATGACTCCACATCTCCCTATTTCTCATTTGTCCTTGCAGATACATGGTGGAAGACACATGCAACTCAGTAGAAATGACAATATGTTATATTCACAACAAAAATACACAACACACATGCATACACACACAAATGTGAAAAAAAGAAAAAGTGACTTATTTTTTTCTCCTAGAATAATTTCAGGCAGCTAACAAAACAATGTGTGATTGATGGGATCAGAAAAACTAAGGGTAGTTGTGGAATTCAGGCTTGTTCATTTTAGTTTCAGATAAGAGAGAAAAATATGTGAAGGGCACTATTTCCATGTGTCGTTTTATATTCCCATCTTGATGAGGAGTGGGAAGGCTTATTCACTATAGTGAGTACTAGTGAATAAGGTAGAATATTCTACAAGGCCTAAACATACAATGTACTTTGTTGAGAGAACAGTACTTACTGTCCACAAGTTTCTAATCATCTCAATTCTTGAAACTGAGCTGTCTCTGTATCTCAACAAAAAAGTAAATCAAGTCAATAGATGCCTATGTGGGAATATTTTAACAGTAAAACATAATAATTTACATAAATAAAGAAGGCTTGCTTCCAGGAAAATACCTGATAGAAATCAAAATGTCTATGTAGAGCAACAAGAAGATGAATAAGCTGGATTCTATTCTATTATTTATCATTCCTTTTTATCTATTATTTCAGACTATCTATTATTAAATATGGAGTCTATACTCAATTTAAATAGCATTATGGTCGTTGTATTTCTCACTTGTAAGCATCCATTTCAATTGAAGGCAACTGTAATGTACTAATGCAGAAAGAGCAAGCATTGACTTTAAAGCTACACATAGGTCTGAGAGTTCAGATTTGTTTAGCACATTCTCCTAGCTTACATGAGCTTACACTGTTAACTGCTAACTGCCCACACTTACACATGTTAGATAATTACAATCATATTTGAAGTAAAGGAGTTACAATGTGCAAATTTGGGCTAATGCCGAAGAAGGGACACATGTAATACTGATAATTTTATAGTTTAATTGCTTTGATGGTGTTAATTCACAATGTGTGTACAAGAAAAGAATCCAAGAAAATTCTTATTTTATTCTGTTCTGGCCCACACATTTGCTAAGCTTCCTTTGTATTTTCAGGTTGACAAATCACGAGACTTTTTTTTAAAAAAATAAATCTTTATTTTATTTTATTTTTTTTCTATTATCAGCTTGATACAGTACAAATTCTTATCCTAATAGTGAAATGTTTCATTGAGGCTTGCCCAGTGATTGAGTAAAACTAAAACTTATTATAAGCCACAGTCATCTTAGGGTCCCCCTTGTTATGTAGCCTCCCTGGTTCTGTGGGTTGCAGTCTGATTGTTCTTTGCTTTATATCTAGTATACACTTATGAGTGAGCACATACCATGTTTGTCCTTCTGGGTTTGGGTTACCTCACTCAGCATGATATTTTCTAGTTCCATCCATTTGCCTGTAAATTTCATGCTTTCATTGTTTTTCTCTGCTGAGTAGTACTCTGTTATGCATATGTACCACATTTTCTTTTTCTTTTTTTTAATTTTATTTTATAATTATTTTAATTTTACATATCAGTCACGGATTCCCCTGTCCTCCATTCTCCCACCCCTGTCTTGCCCTCAACCCACCCCCCATTCCCACCTCCTCCAAGGCAAGGTCTCCCCTGGGGATTCAGCTCAACCTGGAAGATTCAGTTGAGGCAGGTCCAGTCCCCTCCTCCCTACACCAAGGCTGAGCAAAGTGTCTCAGCATAGGCCCTAGGTTCCAAAAAGCCAGCTCATGCACTAAGGACAGGTTCCAGTCCCACTGCCTGGGGGCCTCCTAAATAGTTCAAGCTAATCAACTGTCTCACTTATCCAGAGGGCCTGATCCAGTTCCATGGGAGCTCCTCAGTTATTGGTTCATAGTTCATGTGTTTCCACTAGTTTGGCTATTTGTCCCTGTGCTTTTTCCAATCATGGTCTCAATATCTCTTCATCATATAATCCCTCCTCTCTCTCACCAATTGGACTCCTAGAGCTCCACCTGGGGCCTGGCCGTGGATCTCTTCATCTGCTTCCATCAGTCACTGAATGACAGTTCTATCATGATAGTTAGGGTGTTCAGCCATCCGATCACCAGAGTAGGCCAGCTCGGGCTTTCTCTTGACCATTTCCAGTAGTCTATTGTGGAGGTATCATTGTGGATTTCTGGGGACCTCTTTAGCACTCTGCTTCTTCCTATTCCCATGGGGTCTTCATTTATCATGGTCTCTTTTTCCTTGTTCTCCTTCCCTGTTCTTGAATCAGCTGGGATCTCCCACTCCCCTAAACTCTCTTTCTCCCGACCCTTGCCCTCCATTAACCCCCACCCCCACATCCAGTTTGCTCATGTAGATCTCATCCATTTCTCTTTCGTTGGGCGATCCCTGTGTCTTTCTTAGGGTCCTCTTTATTAGGTAGCCTCCCTGGAGTTGTGAGTTGCAGTCTGGTTATCCTTTGCTTTACATCTAGTATCCACTTATGAGTGAGTACATACCATGTTTGTCTTTCTGAGTCTGGGTTACCTCACTCAGGATGATTTTTTCTAGTTCCATCCTTTTGTCTGCAAACCTCATGATGTCATTGTTTTTCTCTTTTGAGTAGTACTCCATTGTGTATATGTACCACATTTTATTTATCCATTCTTCAGTTGAAGGGCATCTAGGTTGTTTCCAGTTTAATTTAGCTGCCTAAATTTATTTTCACAAACAAAACTTACTGGTTCATGTTATTTGTTTTTGCAAAAAAACAATTTTCTAGAAAATGCTGATAGCATTTCTTCCCAACTCTCTGTAGATGGAAAAGACTGAAAACAAAAGAAAAATATCAAAGAAGATTTCTCATATATTCCTAAAATTACAAAGGCATAGAAATGTAGAGATTAATATTAATGCAATATCTAGCCAAAGGCTTTTAAGCTTCCTTAAATCTCAGGATGTCCTGGACCAAACATAAAGGAACTTTTGTATAGAGGTTAACATATTTTATGTGTTTGCATTATAAACACACACAGGTTTTTATTTTAGTTTGAAGGAAATAATATGTGGGTGTGTCTAAAAATACCAGTGGTCTCCTCAGGCAGCAATATTGTGACCTTTTGGAAGACAAGTAATATATATTATTATCTCTAGATCTTCTGGTAACAAATAATTGTGACAGAGGAAATGGATACATAAATGGTGTATTGGTTGGCAAAGTGGTTGAATGGTAAGAGAGAAGGGAAGAAGTGTGGTTACTCCTCAAGATTTAAAAATGTAATGCAATTTTTTTTTTCAGTTCTGAGGTTTAAACCTAGGAGTTTGGCATGTTAGCCAGACACTACCATAAAGCTACATGCCCATCCCAACAGCCATGCAAATGTAGCTTTTCTTCTTTACCTTTAAAATGTAACTGTTTTCTTTGCTAACTTTCTGCCATCACTAGCCCACCAAGACCCGGAAACACTTGTAAAAGAAAGTGTAGTGTAGTACAGATAAGAAGAGGGCACATAGAGAAGAAAGCCAAGATCAGAAATAGCATGCTTATACAAATTAATACTATTTTCACATCAGAAATTATACCAAGTAGTTAGCTACTACTGAGAAATTACACTGGACATAACACCCAAAATTGAAGCTAGAAGTATCTGCTCCAAATTCCATTTTATGGTTGTCAGTGATATCTCATTCATGACAAGGGAAGAAGCGGTAGAGAGAAGGTAGGGAGAAGATACACAGGTATCAGGTAATTCATCATTTTAACAAGACTGAAAACTTGTCATATACATATCATAAAAGTATAAATATTTTATAAATATTATATAAAGTTCTTAGATTTCATGAAAGATCATACTGATAAACTTTAAATTTAATATCACTATAGTGTTTCATCTTTTTAAATTAAAATTTTCCATTCACTCATTCCATGTTATTTGATAAAATCCACTCTTCACCCCCTAGCTCCCCCTCTTACTCCTTGTCTACTTGATTTGCATTTAGAAATATCATGGAGACACATCTATAGGTTTGTCTATGAGAATGTTTCCAGGAGATCACCGATATTGAATGTGGTGGCACCATCCCACAAATATGGATTCCACAAGGAATTAAAAGGCACGTGAGCTGAATGACCACATTTATTTCTCTGCTTCCTATCTCTGCACCCAATGTGGCAGCTGTTCCAGTATTCCGTTCATCACACCTTTTCTACTAAAGGAGCCTAAGGCTTCACAGCCCATCTAGTATTCATAGTCCATTATAGTTTCTATTTATGCAGTAACAATTCACAAATTCAAGGTTATTTTTACTAAAAGAGTGCTATATAAGCAATAGAATGGGACTGGCTGTGTGCTGCATATTGGATGTCAAAGTCTCCCAAATTTACATATGGTCAAGACTTGATTCTCAGGGTGGAGTTATTGGCAGGTGTTGTGGACCTATAAAAGGAGCCACCTGGTAAGAAATATTTAGGTTATATGAATTGTGGGATTCCAGTCCATTTCCCTTTCTCCTGCTTCCTGACCACAAGGTGACCAATTGCTCCATTATATAATTTCTGCCGTTAGTATTTGTTATCACAGTCAGAGGCCAAAGAGCAATAGTTCCACCTGACCATGGACTGGAACTTTTAAAACCAGGGCCCCAAATAAACCCCTTTTCCATTGTATGCCAATAGTTACAGGCATTTTGCTATAGTGATGGAAAGCTGACTATCACATTGCCTTACTAATCTGTATGGAGGGCTGAAATAAAATGTCAAAAATCAACTGTTTTCAATTCAACTTTTAGCTTCAGACAGATTTTAAGCAGTCACTTCAAGCAGGCTTTTCTATAGGCTAAGAATTTAGAGTCAGTGAACTAATTACTGATGGTTATGAACATCAAATACTGTATCACTGACGGCATATGTTTAGATATTCCATTTCCTCATTATCTTAACATCCATTCGACATCAAGAACACTTTGATCCCAGATCGTCACAACCATTACATGACAGATTGAGCAAGAAAAGATGCAAGGTGCATGTTACACAAAAAGAACAAAAGGACTGATTTCACACTATTGAACTTCTACAAGCGCATGATACAAGTAAAAATCTTGTGTAAAAGCACACTTGAAATTTGAGACATAGTAGCAATGAACAGAAGCTAGTTAAGTTTGTGTTTTAAAAATGTTTTAGTGGAGTTTTACGTCATACACAATATATGTTTTTATATGTACACAAATGAGAGAAAACAACAGACATTTCCCATATATACATTCATTATCAACATCCCTAATCAGAGTAGCTCAATTTTCATAAATGATGACCCTACAGTGAAGTATCTCTTCTCCCAGTTCATAGCTGATATTTGGGTTCCTTTCTAGTGATGTGCAATCTATGGTTTTGGACAAGTGTACATTGACATGCATTCACTATTAAACCATCACACAGAGTATTTGATTGCTTTAGCAGTCTGCTGTCCTCTATATCTCATCCATCTATTCCTCTAAACCTTAGCAACCACCATCATTGTTACTATCTCCATTGTTTTTTTTCCAGTCTAGAATGTCATGCAGTATGTAACTCAATCATATGCTTCATCTAGCAGTGTGCATTTCAGTTTGCTGGAGCATTTTGTAAAATATGGGCTCCTCAGTTTTTTTAGGTGATAATAATATCTCATAATCTGGTTATTCAAAGTTTATCTATACAGGCATGTGATTGCTGGTCCATATAGCAGAAGCATATCTAATCTTGTAAGAAAATGCCAAAATATTGTGTGATTTTCAAGTTGTAAGAGAATCCTTTCCATATTTTAGATAAGAATCCTTTTTTTTTTTTTTTGGGTTTGCAAATTCTTTTTCCAAAATACAGGTAGTTTTTTTTTTTAAATCCTCTTGACATTGTATTTTACAGAGCTAGAAACTAAGTTTTAATAATATTCAGCTTATTGATATACTCTTTAAAGAAATGTCTTTGTTCAAACTGTGTCCAACTAGGGTTTTTTTTCCCCTATATTTATCACACAGCAGTTCTGTTGCCTAGCATTTTACACTTGGGGTTTTCAAACCATTAAGTTTTCAGGAAGTGTATGAACTGAGGGCACACATTAAATCTTCTGTACCTGTCTATACCTACAGTTTTCCAGTGTCCTTATTTTTTGAAACAAACGAACAAACAAACACCTCTCTTACCCATTGTATGTCCTTTGCTCCTGTCTCAAAGGTCAGTTGCCCAAGTTTATGGGGATATAGCCTTAGGTTTGTTTATGCTGTTTCACCCATCCAGTTCTCACCAAGAGTATACTATCTTGACAATATTGGTTTCCTATCCATGAACATGGAACCTCTCCCCAACTATTTCCACATTTGATTTATTTTGCTAGGATTCTATAGATTTCCTATACATAGCTTACATATTTTATTAGCATTGTTTCTAAGGATGTAATTTCTGATGTGCCAATGTGAATTGTATGACATTTTTATTTCAAAAATTCTACTAAGTCATTGATAAATGATAGAAAATGGATTATGTTCCTCATTCTTGTTAAATTTGTATCAAACAGCTCAGTTACCAATGCTTACTATTACCAGGAATTTGAAAGGTTTTATTTTTGATTATATATATATCTTACATGCCTGTGTATGGGTATGTCAACCTGGGTATAGGTGCCCAGGGAGGCGAGAAGAGGGTATTAGGTATACTGGAGTTGGAGTTACAGATAGTTTTGAGCACCCAACATGGGTGTTTGGAACTTAATTTGGGTTTTTGCAAGAACAGAACATTCTCTTTACCACTGAGCCCCCTTCAGGTACCTGAAATTTCTTTCAGTGTTCCTATAGTCTGATTTTGACCTTCTAAAGATGTATATTTTACTTCCTTTTCTTGTTTTGTGTCATCCAGAAATTCTAGTATGAAATTGAAAAGCAGAAATGAAAAGGAAAACCCTCATGTTTCTGAATCTCTTGGAAAGTTTTGTTTTTATTTATTTATTTTTCTCTCTATTACATATGCTATAGAAGTTCTATGGATATTTTTCATCAAGTGAGAAAATTTCTTTTATTTTCATTTCACTTAATGATTTTGTTATGAATAAGTGTTGAATTCTTTCAAACCCCTTTCAAAAACTACTGATATGGTTGTATTGATTTTTCATTTAGCTTGTGGATGCTATGTGTTACATTAACTCATATTTGACTGTTAAACCAGCCTTTCTTATCTGGAATAACCTCTACTTCATCATGTTATATGATTATTTAATAATTAATTAATAATATAACTTTTGGGTTTGCTTTCTTCTTTTTTTTATTCATAAGAGATACATGTCAGTATATTTCTGTTATTTTTAATTAAGATATCATTACAAATTTACACATTAAAATCATTATTTTATTCAATATATATATATTAAAAGTAACTCAATTCCTACGTCCATAAAGGAGTTTTAAAAAGCCCAAGAAAGTAGTAACATTAGGCAAATTTTGGTGGAAATGGAAACCCATGTTCTTTCTGTAAACTTTAATGTAGAGAAGAGAAATCAAATACTACCAAAATGCTTCTTTGTCTAATAAGCAATGATAACAGTCCCACACAGAAAGAAGAAAAATCTAATTAAGGCAACATTCAGTTAAGGTAAGTGAATTTTATCAGTGAGGAGAGTAAAGAATTTGAATTTTCACTAATGATGTGATCAAGGTTTTATGTAGTAAAAATGAAATGTTAAATAAATTTAGGAGCTATTTAACAAGAAGTTAAGACATCTACATATTAGTAACCTACATTTTTCAGTCATTATTTTCAAAATTCATTTCAGTTATTTTTGTAATAATTATATATACTGCACAGAAGTTTGGAAGTGCACTCCTAACCTCCTGTTCCTCAGATCTACACTGCATCCTAGTCTACCTTACCTCTGTGTGCACGACCTTTTGAAGCAAGAACATAGCAATTATGTCTTTGCTGAGCTCGCACCTTGCATTTTTCTTCCTAACAATAAAAGTATATCAAGTAAGCATACAGCATGCTCTAGTTTTCATAAAGACATGACTGCCTTTTCTTTATTTTTAGATTCCTGAGGGGGAAAAATTATTCAAAAGTGTATTTACAGGCATCGAATAAAATTTCTGAATTTTGATAAACCTCTTTCGCACCAGTGTCTAAGTGATTATTTCAGATTCATTTCAAAATAGGTTGTATGCTTCAGCAAAATTTCTTTTGTTTTCTGGCTACTAATAGTGTTTTATTAGGCAGCTGTTCCTACTGAGTTTACTGCCTTCTTGCTCCAGTGGCCACAGCCTTTGATACCTCAGCATTTTCATACAGCTCATTAGATACACCACACTTTAAAGCAGAGTGATGGAAATTAGTCCCTCCCAAAGGATTTGAGCTAAAATAATCCAATCTTGATATTGGTGAAAAAAAATCATCATTGCCTCCACTCTCAAAGTGTAGAAGCTCTGTGTGCCTTTGCCTTTGCCTTTTGCTTGGCTGGAGAATCCAGGAACCGCATTTGGTATAGGAAGAAGTGTAAAAGCAGATGGCAAAGTTCAAGTGTGGAAACAGGAGTCCTGCTGTCTGATCATGTGCTCCATTCTAGCTGTTTGACTAGCATTCAAGAAAGAGGTCTCAGTTCTGTGTTGTACAGGGGATAAACATATTTCTTGTCAGTCAGGCTGTTATAAGTGCTAACACAACAATGTATACAAACATATATTACAATTGTGCATATTGTATAAATTAGAAGTGCGGCCGGGCGGTGGTGGCTCAAGCCTTTAATCCCAGCACTCGGGAGGCAGAGCCAGGCGGATCTCTGTGAGTTCAAGGCCAGCCTGGGCTACCAAGTGAGCTCCAGGAAAGGCGCAAAGCTACACAGAGAAACCCTGTCTCGAAAAACCAAAAAAAAATAAAAATAAAAAAAGAAGTGTGGAATTTGATCAGTAGATATATGAACTCAGACCATGGAATAGTCAGATGAGCAATCTTCCAGCACCTTCCAAAAGCCTTATGTATTGTAAATTCACTGGAGTCTCCAACGTCCCCTCTGGGACTTTTTGGGACTCCCTTCATCACAAGCACACACATTTTCAAAATAAGATATGAGCCAATCCACCTGCATACACTCCTCTTTCCTGTCTGAGGAAGCCAGCCTGTGCCAGACTTTACATTTTTTTTTGTTAATTTTCATGTCTTCTTCCCCCCCCAACCCCCCCCCAGCTTTTCAGGCTGTCAAAATAATTCAAAGCCTCGTTTTGGAGCTCTGTTCTATTCGTTATCCCTTCCAGCTGTGTCATTCTCAAACTTGAAAACGTGTCTTCCTCCAAAAGGCTGATAAAATGTTGACATTCATCCAAGCACTGGGTCCCACGGCAGGATCTCTCACTGTATGTAATGGGATGATAAAGACTTGGTAGGGAAAATACGAATAATAATGAAATAATCATAAGATAGGAAGGCAGTAATGAATGCTGGCTGTGCTAAACATCTTGAGGGTCCTTTTAAAAAGACACTATTGAGGTCAGCCATGATTTACAAAGTACAACATACATCTCAGTATAGAATTTGATGGTATTTTAGTGCATTTACAAAATTGTCCAGGCATTACCACAATCCAAATTTAGAACATGTCTATCATCCCAAACAGACCCCTTGCACCCATATGCAGTCAGCCAATCCTCATGTCTATTGCTGGAGCCAGGCAATCACCAATTTGCATTCTGCCTCTACATATTAACCTGTTCTAGGGGTATTTTATGAATGGAGCCACAAATTGAATCTGGTTTCTTTTACCCGCCTTAGTGCTTCATAGTTTCATCCTTCCGGTAGGAATTATTCTTTGTGTGTTTTCACGTACTGCTAAAGTATGTTATCATATCGTATGCTATCTGCTCATGCACCAAACTGCCCTGTTTGTAGCTAAAATAAGAAGAATCTACCTCTACTTCAGCTTCTCTGTGCATAGATTATAAACACAAACATGAAAAAGGGTGAGAAATTTGAGTAACTTTACTACGGAAAAGCCCAAACCTTCAGGGTCTGGCAAACTTCATCCCGATGCACTTGACCTATTCTGCTTCAGTTTTCTAAGAATTATCAAAGCATTTGGGAACACACAGGCTGACAATATTAGCCGAGTTACTGGTTCTTAAATCCATTTTTCATTAAACAGTCAGGGAAGTTTCTATTAAACATCTTGGAGCACTCCAGCTGGCCTGTCCTAAAGGAGCCCTCTGGTCTACCAGTTTCCAAAATGAAGAAGGATTAATTTTTATCTAACATATTTGGAATAAATTCAGACCAATTCTCAGGCAATTAGATGACTATGATTTCCAAACTCAGATTTTCTGGAGGCATTTAGCGTTTAGTCTAAAAGTGAAGTTATAGTTGGGTTCAAGGAAACCTTTAATATATTTCCGTATGCTAGGTTTCAGAAAATCTTTTTTAAAATACTGTTTTTATTCTTTAAAATGTCACACAGTGTATTTTGATCCTATTCATCTCCCCCTCCCTGTTCCTCCCAGGTCTTTCACTGCCTCCTTAACCACTCAACTTAACGTACATCTCCCCTCATTCTCCCCCCACATCTGGATGTCTGACTTAAAAACATCAATCCAGTCAACTTTGTGTGGTCCAAGTACTCTTGGGTGCAGGTGTCACTACACTGGAAAAAAAAAAGTGGGTCTCTCTCTCCCAGATACAGTTGCTGGCAAATATTTCAAGCATTTTTTTTAACTAAAAATAAACCTCTTGACCCACCCAAGAAGAGAAACATCAATTGGATTGGTCTAGATAGAAAAGCAGGAATGCTTTAGACAAATTACTCCACCTCTCTGAAACACAACATTTTAATCATTCAAATGGGAGTTTAAAACCCAAATTAATGAATATGTACAAAAACTTTACCTAAAACAGGTATAATATTTAAAACAAATGCTTGGAATGCCAGTACACAATGATCAATAGAATTTGGTAGTAATACTGTATTGCTATAATTTCTGTATCTTCATTATCATTGTCATCACAGGACAGAGATTATGACACTGTCAAAAGATTCAGTTCTGAGAGTTTAAACAATAACTAGATATGAAATAATTGGGCAAATGACAATCATGATCACAGTGAGTTAATGGCCACTATCTAAATGACAAAAAATATTAATGCTAGCCAGGTTGTGAAGAAAGAGGGATTTTTATATGCTGTTGATAACAACTTAAAGTTTTACAGGCACAATACAGAACAGTTTGTAAGTACTTCAAAAACTTAGAAATGGAATTAATATATGAATTAAAAATACCACTGAGCCAGGACAAAAACAAGGGACATTAAGAAGGCATGAGAAGACAAGCAAGCCCTTAGAGTAGGGTCTGGTTTATCATTAACAGAGACTGAGAGTCAAGAATATAGCGGTTGGGGTGTAGCTCAGTGGTAGAGCACTTACCTACTATGCACAGGCTCTGAGCTCAAACTCCAGCAAACACAAAACACAGCAGAAAAGGACTCTTAACACAGACTTCAAAATCAAAACTGCTGTGACAATGACCTACAGAGACAATAATTCCTTCCCGAGATACATCTAAAACATGGGGGTTAAAAGAGCTAATGAACCGTGCTCAAGGTCCAAACACTCAATGACCTTTGAGTTTAACCTTATCAACCCTCCTCTCTCATCTGTAAATCTGAAAAATGTACCTCACGAACCACCTTGTAGTTCATTCACACAAGACAATTCTCAAAGAGAGCTAAGCTGACTCATATTTTTATTTATATTTAAACTTTCTTAATCCTTGAACAAGATTGGAAATTATTTTTTAAATATAACTTCAAGCAAAATTTTATGTTTATATATATAATGATACAAAAATAACAATACATAGAAATACATCACACACATGCATATATAATATATATATATATAATTTATTTCAAATACTAGAAACTCATAGCCATTTATACTTAAGCGTTTATACTTTATACTAAGGTGAAAATATCTCTCTCTCTCTCTCTCTCTCTCTCTCTCTTTCTCAACAATAAAATCAAACCACTGTATATGTGAAAATATTCAGTGCATGGCCACTTAAAGTATGAAATACTGAAAATAATTTAATTGTCCATGAAATAATAGAGAAATTTATTAGTAAATTTTGTTGCTGTTACAACAGGATAGAATATTGTACATTTATTAAAAATAATTATATGTCCATATATCATATTTTTGATGAAATATTAGTAGTAAAAGTAAAATTAGAGACCGAGATATAAAGGCAACTGTAAAATTATATATTCGTGTATTCCAGGGTTACAAGGTGACAAGGAAAATCAAGACAGTTCATTTGTTCTAGTTATATTTAATAATGGAATGCTCACATGGCTTGGTTTGTACTAAATGTATTATTTTTAAATCAGTGTGAAATATTTTCCTTACAGTATTATCATTATTGTTACAACCATTGTTACCATTTTATGACTTCAGGTTAAACTTTTTACACAATACATGTTCCTAAGACTGAAGATGGTGTTGAATGCTTGGACTGTCAATGATAGCACTACTTCTTAAGGAAGTAGGTCCCTGGCAAGGATCATATGAAGGTTATCTCTGTCTCTTCTTGACTCCTACGTACCATGTGGTGAGATGCCTCTGACATTTGATACTACTTCTGTGATGCGCTGCCTCATCGATGACCCATATTCCAGCATGCCACAGACCATGGGCTGAACCCTCTGAGAACACAAGCCAATATAAATCCTTCCTGCCTTAATTTTTATGCCAGGTATTTAGCCAAAGTAAACAGAAATGATCACACAAATGAATTAATTCTTAGGATTTTAAATAGAAGTTGATTTTTTCATTAGATTCCCCTGTTTATTGCAAATACACATTTTAATTCATACATTAATTGAGGGTTTGTGGGGTGCCAGACACTAAGCTAAACTCTAATTTACTATGAAGATAAGTAAGTGAAGGACAGAGGCAAGCATATCCATAAAATGCACACACTCCCTGGGCAGTTACAATATAGATGATAAATTCTGTGTTAAGAAAGCTTTATGTTTACCAGACAGGAGCCATAGCCCAGCAAAGGAAGGGAACTGTAAGTTGGGAACTGGAGATTGAACTCAAGCAGACTACCCACGAAGATGCAACTTCAGCAGTTGAATTCAAACTGGAAAAAGGAAGTAGGGAAGACCAGGGGCTGAGCAGGGGTACATTCAGTTATCTCAGAATTTCTTTGCATGCCACAAGGACCAATGTTAAAGGAGAGCACTGAACTGCAGAGTACCACTCTCCATATTAACATCCTGCATACTGGGCATATTCTTATCTGTGTTGCCTAACACAGTATTGTGATTTCACAATATATTGTAGTTATATTTTATTCTAGTTGACTTAACTTTATGTGCATCCATAGAACAACTGGGATTTAGTCACAGTACTTCCTTTTGGCTAGAATAAAGCCTATGGAGCAGAATGAGAGAGCAAAGTGGAAGGGAACATGGCAGGTGGCCTGCAGCCCATGTGGGATATATGTGTTAGATTATAGACTTGTAACTTGATATAAAACACTGTTGGCTATGGTGGAATTGAGGAAGGAAAGACTGCCACAGGATTGCTACTTAGTACTATTATAGTAAAGCAGCATGAAAATACTGGCGGTCTCTGCACTGAAGTCATTTGGGATGGATGAGTCAACTCAAGACTTTGGTAGATGTGATGGGTAGGACTAGGGTCTTGGAAGCACATGTGTAGAGAGAAGAGTGTTCAGGGTTAACATCTTCCAGAGCAAATGATAATGCTGTAACTGGAGATGATAGCATCTTGTGAAGGCATCAGATTTATTGTACAACTACTGCATCCTGACTTCCTACAAATGAAAGTGATTTTTTTCTATGCAGTCACTGAGCTTTGTAGGGCCCCATACCCTCAACTATTTGTGAAGAAGTTTAGAGGACATGAATGTTCAAGTCTGTTCTATCCTGTCTTACTTTAGGTGTTGAACTATATTCCCAATGATGTTAATTTTTATTACCATGCACGTGTACCAATTATAACTCATTCTTCAAAACACATATATCACCCCCAAATAATATTGTAGGCCACAGTGGGAACACTGCACAATTTCAGAAATACATTCTCCAGTATGTGCTGCTTAACATGGTGGTCATCAGCCACAAGTGGTTACTGAACACATACAATTGTAGTATTGGATATTGTGACTTCAGAACTTATACTTTAACTTTATTTAATCTCATATTGTGAATAGGGTAATGAGATTCCATGTATTGGTAATTTGGTATGCTGAATTATTCAGGTAAGCTACAATACACACACACACACACACACACACACACACACACACATGACCTAGGGTATGCTCTGAAGTGTGGAAATACATAAAATGATGCTGTATAATAAATTGCAGCTATGTAAAAAAAATTGCAAAGCATGTATTAATGTTAAAGAACTGCATTGGTGAAGTTAGATTTGTTCAAGTTCTTTCCTCTTCCTTAAGCAGCAAGTTTCCTTTGATTAAGACCTATTTCACAGTAGCTGGAGAGATGATTTGGTGATTAAGAGAGCTTGCTGCTCTTGCAGAGGACTTGGGTTTGGTTCCCAGCACCCATGCAAGGTGGATCACAACCACTTGTAATTTCAACTCTGGGAATCTGACACCCTCTTCTGACTTCTGCAGGTACCCTTATATACGGTACACGTGCGCGCGCGCGCGCGCACACACACACACACACACACACACACACACACACACACACATGCACACTCTAAATCTTTTAGAAAGATGTATTGAAAGTCAAATAGAATTGACCAAAACAAATCTTCACACAATTTTTTAATTCTAAGATAAATTAATGCCACTGTTAGATATGGTCTGAACTATATCAGACACAACCATTATTAATTAGTTTATGGCTGGAAGTGCTGAGGGGAGACCTCTCTCCTCCAGTTTCATCATTTCCTTCAAAAAGGAAGGAAAACTAAGACATTTGTGTGTCTGCCACTATTTAAAATATAGGAGCTCTCTCCCCTGACCTCATATTTCATGCAGTTGTGTTCATTGGGAGCAATGCAGAATGAGTCTTACAGAAAAAGATCAGAGAAATGCAACAATAAATGAATTCATACCACTTCTGTACCACATGAAAAGCACCAGACCAGGACTAATTAAGCAAGGGTGTGTGCAATACTGCTAATAACACTGACTGTGAAGATGAGCCTTTTGCTTGGGACTGTGCAGATCCAGCCTTGTTAGAATGTGGGTCTTGAGCCAACTGCCTCTCAGGCTTTCGTCTTCCTCACTGGTAAATGGAAATAAGCTGAATCTACTTTTCAGGTTATTATGAACTCATCCATCTTGTGACATATGAATGAACAGATTTATTATGCATTTAATACTTTAAATCAGTTGCAGACACTATTTTTATTGATGCTCAAATTGTCCCAATTTAAGCCTGCAGGGAAGCATTTATTGCCTCTGTGTCCTTTTGCTGTAATCCCATTCATCTTTGATTTTTTTTTTTCTCTGCTTTCTGACATGAGATGATCTGGTTTACCTGGTGTGCTTCCACAGGGCAGACATATCAGTTTGCCTTACTTTCAAATATAGTCCATATTGTTAAAAGCACTTAACAAACATTTGTCCAATGTCACACTTGCGTGCGTGTGTGTGTGTGTGTGTGTGTGTGTGTGTGTGTGTGTGTGTGGTATTCATGTATACATGTATAGCTTCTGTCTCTGTCACTTTTTGCCTTACTCTCTTTAGTCTTTAGGCAGGTCTTTTCACTGAGCTGGGACCTGCGTGGACTCAGCAACTCCAGTGTTGTCTTTACTTTTCTACCCTAGCACTGTGGTTGCAGACACAAGTGGGCATGCCTGAATTTTTTATGCATGTGCTGGGATGTGAGCTGGTGTCTCCATTCTTGCACAGGCAGTACTCTTGGCTACTGAGCCATCTCTCCAGCCCAACATCTCTTGAGTGAATAAGTTAAGTAGCACTTAATAAATGGCATGTTGTTATGTGGCAGGGAAACAGGAAAGAAAGTAAAGATTTGAAACAGAGCATCTTAAACATTCAGTTTGCCTTAAATTTCTGGAGACTCTTCTATATCTTATTTTGTTATACTGGGATTAGAAGATTCTAGCCAAAGGTATTTCTAGTAGAAATCTTGCATTTCTTCTGCCTTGGAACCTCTTTATTCATGTCTATTTTATTTACTTTTTCCACTATCAGGTTCCTGGTAGCCCAGCCACCATTTTTTTCTTTTTTCTTTTTTAGTATTAAGAAATTTTCTATTCATTTTACATACCAACCACAGATCCCCGTCTCCTCCCTCCTCCCACCCCACAGCCTTCCTCCATCAACACACCCCTATTCCCACCTCTTCCAAGGCAAGGCCTCCCATGGGTGTCAGCAGAGTCTGGTACATTCAGTTGAAGTAGGTCCTAGCCCTTCCCCCTGTACCAAGGCTGTGTAATGTGTCCCACCATAGGTACTGGGTTCCAAAAGCCCAGCTGATGCACCAAGGAGAGATTCTGATCCCACTGCCAGGGGGCCCCTTAAGCAGGTAAGCGACACAACTGTATTGCCTACGCAAAAGGCCTAGTCCAGTCCCATGGAGGCTCCACAGCTATTGGTCCACAGTCCATGAGTTCCCATTTGTTTGCTTTAGTTGTCTCCGTACATTTCCCCATAATGATCTTGATGCTCCTTCCTCTTCTGTCTCTTCAACTGGACTCCTGGAACTTGCCCTGGTGCTTGGCTGTAGATCTCTGCTTCTATCAGTTACTAGATGAAGGCTCTATGATGACAGTTAGGGTATTCACCAATCTGATTATTGGAGTAGGACAGTTCAGGCACCCTCTTGACTATTGTCAATAGTCTAAGGTGCAGTCATCCTTGTGGATTCCTGGGAACTTCCCTAGCACCCTGTTTCTCTCTGTCCCCATGATGTTTCCCTCTATCATTGTATCTCTTTCTTTGCTCTCCCACTCTGTCCAAGTTCCAGCTTGACCATCCTGTTCCCTTATGCTCTCATCCTCCATCCCCTACCCTCCATTGCCCGCCCCCCTCACTCCCAGTTTACTCATGGAGATCTCATCTATTTCGCCTTCCCAGGGCGATCCATGCTTCCCTCTTAGGGTTCTGCTTGTTAGCTAGCTTCTCTGGATCCGTGGGTTGTAGTCTGGTTATCCTTTGCTTTACATCTAATATCTACTTATGAGTGAGTACATATCATGTTTGTCCTTCTGAGTCTGGGTTACCTCACTCAGCACGATATTTTCTAGTTCCATCCATTTGCCTGAGAATTTCAATATCATTGTTTTTAACAGCTAAGTAGTAAGTACTCCATTGTGTATATGTGCCATATTTTCTTTATCCATTCTTCTGTTGAGGGGTATCTAGGCTGTTTCCAGGTCCTGGCTATTATGAATAATGTTGCTATGAACATAGTTGAGCAAGTGCCTTTGTGGTATGACTGAGCATTCCTTGGGTATATGCCTAAGAGTGGTATAGCTGGGTCTTGAGGAAGACTGATTCCCAATTTTCTGCAAACTCACCATAGTGATTTCCAAAGCGGCTGTACAAGTTTGCACTCCCATCAACAGTGGTGGAATGTTCCCCTTGTTCTGCATCCTTTCCAACATAAGCTGTTATCAGTGGTTTTGATCATAGCCATTCTGACAGGTGTAAGATCAGCCACCATTTCCTTTCCAACATCACCTCAATAGACAGTCTACTTGAATCAAACAATCCTCTTGTACTTTGCTATTGTCTCCACTGTAACCCATATCTAAGGAATACCTGTCCTTAATTTGTTGGCTGCAAATCTGTAGAGAAACTTTTAAAGACAATTCTTTTTCTTAGTTAAATTCCAAGCAGCCCATAACTTTTTTCACAACAGTATGACTTCCAGTGTCAACATCACTCAAAATACATTTAATGTCATGCATATCTAAAATATGCTTTCAGAATGAGGCATTTATCAGTGTTCTTAGACAATAAAACTCAATATTGTAACATAAGATGTGGGCAAGGTTAATTAAAAAGTCCAGTGGAAAATGATTTGGACACTATGACTTTTAATGCTTAGAACCCTTAGACTAGAGGCTTCCTAGTATCACATGCTGGCACATGCCATGATCACCTCATTCTGAAATACTGTAAATCAGTACACCTCTAGCTGGACAGATGGCCTTACATTCAACAAGGGCTGATGATTTCCATCTTTACATTTATGGAGTGCAATCACAAAATTAAAGAAGCATTAATTCTTGGATTAACTACTTCGAAAGGGAAATGATTATTTTTCCTCATTAAAAAGAGAAAACACAGATGCTGATCCCATCTGAAAAAATTATTCCCTCGACTGTAGGACACATTATTGTTTTAGGAAACAAAATGTGAGGAGGCAGGAAACAGAAAGCCAACTTTCTACCCTCTTCCCTAGGTTGCATATCACCACAGATTTGTGATTACTTTACAACACATTCTTCTGTCAGATTCCTATGTTCATACCTTTGACTGATACATGGTTTCCCATGCACAACATTCTTCACAACAAGTCTGCTCTGGTAGTGTCATTTTGGTCAACTCTAATGTGCTTCTCTTTGGCCCTCACTCCCTGTAATAGCTTGCTTCTCTGTGACACAGGGGTACTCCTTGCCTCTGAGGCTGTGATTTTCTTTTCTTTCTTTTTAAAAAAATTATCTGGTGGACAGTGCTAAGTATTTCCTTGGGAATCTTGTAGCTTTTGTAACAAGAACCATATTCACTCAACAAAAATTAATTTAGCTAATGAAGTCTGTTAGGATAGACCCATGCATTACTGTTTCTCCTGTAAGAGTTACAGTGCTTTGGAAAAAAATAATTTTACACACTTTGGATTTCTCAAATTATTTAACTAACACACACACACACACACACACACACACACATACACACACACACACATGCGGTATCTCAAAGGTACCTGGCCAATGATTATTTTGTGGATTTATTAAACTTGTCCTCACTTCTACTAAGGAGATGTACAAATCATCATGGCTCTGAAGATATCATATTCATTAAAAGAGAGCAAAGCTGTTTTAATTACAGGATCAAACAGGTAATAAGTAACATTAATTTTATAGGTCAGGTTGTAAGTCTGTGATATTTAATATTGATTGTCAACTTAATTGAATCTGGAATCCACTAAGAGACAGCCTCTCTGGGCCGATTTATGGGGGTATTTTCTTGAATCACTATCTGAGGAGATAAGACTATCCCCAGAGTATGTGGCATCTTCTAACTATGTCCCAGATATAAGAAGGTCAGGAAAAATATCAGTGCTGCTTGCCTGCCATCACCTCTTGTTGACGAGTGCATTTATCTGTCGCTGTCAGCAGAACCCAGCTCCTTCATCATTTCTGTGTTGATTCTTCCCAGCCTTCAGGACCGTATTAGGGTTGCTGAAGTCCCCTGCAGGCCTCAAGGATGGAACCATTGCTAGGGTTCTTGGTTTCTCTATTTTGCAGACAGTCACGGTGGATTAGTCTGCTCTTATCATGGAGTCCAATATAATAAGTCCCCTTTACAACATACATATATTTTGTCAGTCTGTTCCTCTAGAGAACTCTGATTAATAGTCTCTCATAACAAAACAACATAACAGAGAAAAATAAGTCCCAAGGGTGGAAGAGTGTTTGAGCCTCCCACAACAGCAGAACAGGACTGCAGGTGAAAAAGAGGTGTTAAGAAAAGGCCATCTTGGGCTGGAGAGATGGCTCAGCCGTTAAAGGCTAGGCTCACAACCAAAAATATAAGAAAAGACCATCTTAATGGCAGAATCTACATCCTGGAATCAGAATTCATGAAGGTTTTCAGATGAGATTAGGGGAGGGAGATAAGCTGTATAATTTTATCAATAGAGAAAGTACATTTTAAATGGGAAAACTACCTAATAATCATGTAAGAAATATACACTTTCTCATAAAAACAACTTAAAAATGTCCTGAAAAGCAAGGCCATTCCAGAGTTATACATGGATGCTAGTAAATAGAAAAATATATAAAAATGATTCTTTCAAAGACTTTTAGCCAACAAACCTTATTCTAAGTGTTAACATCAATAACCACATCATGGCTCCTTTTACTTGGTTGTTAAGTAGATTTAAAATGAGTTTATTTAGACATTAGGAATCTTTTTTTTTTTGGTTTTTATTGAAGATGAAAGTAAATTTTAAAACATGTAATGAGAAAATGAGGTTTATCACCAGGATCATCACCCACAGGTATATAGTAATGGATCAAGTGAAATAAAGTGTTGGTTTTGTATCCACATAGAATACACCCTTAGCTTCTGTAACCAGAATGAAAAATCAGTTGGGAAATAGTTACTGCCTCCAAAGAGCCAACTGTGTATTTTGATAATTCCCAATATGATTTCCCAAACTTACCCAGTATATTTGGTGCACTGTGACAGAGTCAGAAATGTAAGGGCTGATGAGAATGATCAACTGTGCTCATTTATCAACAGTTATTCTAGGGGGAGGGTGTGACTCAATCAGGAATGTGGCTGCTGCACTAACACAAGGGTCTGAGTTTTGTCTATGGCACTCACATTAAAAAAATGTGAAAGCTGGGCATTCAGGGGCAGGCAGATCCCTGGATATCATGGACTAATCTATCTAACTAAATTGATAAGCTCCTGATTCAGTAAGAGCACCTGTTTCAAAATATAAAGTAAAGAAAAACTAAAAATGACAACTAAAATCAGCCTCTAATATCCACATGCATCTCCATACGTGATATTCCATATCTGCATGCATATATGAAGATATCCATATAAATATGTACATACCCACACAAACATACATACACCATCACATCCACTAAGTCACCTAAGACAAAAAGTTATGTGAAAAATTCAAGACAATAAAAGACTCAAAGTCCATAAAGGTAGGTGTAAGTTAAGAAAGAAATAAGGTACCACATTCAACAATGACCACTATTAAAATTAGGACAGGGGCATAATGAGTACTTGTCAGAAAACAGAGCAAATGAATGTTCTACCAGACTTCAAAAATGACTTAATAAAATCAGTCAATGTTTTCTTTCCCAGAATAGTTCCTACTTTAAAAGCAGACTATTAGAACTAATTGCCATATTTAAGAGGCAAAGAACTAAGTACATGGTTATTACTTAACACATTGGGATATTTTAGGAATGAAAAGGTGTTGCATAATTTAGTAAAAAGAGTAAAACTTAGCTGGCTTATGTAGATCTGTAGAAATGATCATAGTAAGGAGAGGGTAATAGGCTGATGCCAGCTTCCTCTTATCTGTAATAATAGAACTTCACTTTTCTCCACAGCCACATCACACTCAGCCACAGGGATGAAGTCTGATGGGACTAGGTCAGTTGTGCCAATTATACATCTCTTATCCAGTATGGAAGTGCTTTGACTTCTAGCAGCTACTAGTAGACAAGAGAGCCAGGAGGTGATTATATCCAAAAAACCACAGGGACATCTGAGATGGGAAAGAACCTCTGAGAATAATTCTTGCCTTTATACAATAATACGTTAAGGGAGAGCCTAACAGTGCATCTTCTCCTAGTTCACCTTACAATGAACCTATTAAGTTTTACAAGCTTGAGGATAGCCTCTCTTTGTCTGTGTTTGGAAAGTAGTCACAGGCCCCAGATCAGACACACCATGTACCCTGGTAATATTCTGGTAATCTACAACATGAGATGTACACTTTCACAGGACCGTCCAAGTTCCCTGGAAACCATCATAAGTTATCAATATGGTTTCCAATGACAACATAAGTATTAGAATCCTGGATTTAAAAGATCTCTCATTTGTCCATATGAAATTGAGAATTGTCCTTTCAAGGTCTGTAAAGAATTGTGTTGGAATATTTATAGGGATTGAGTTCAATCTGTAGATTGCTTTTGGTAGGATTGCAGTTTTTACTATGTTGATTCTACCAATGCATGAGCATAGGAGACAACTTTCTGAACAGAATACGATAGCACAGGCACTGAGGTCAACAGTTGATAAATGGGACCTCATGAAACCGAAAAGCTTCTGTAAGTCAAGGGATACATTCATTTGGACAAAGAGGCAGTTCATGGAATGGGAAAATATTTTCACTCACTCCACAGCTGATAGAGGTCTAATATCCAAAATACACAAAGAACTCAAGAAACTACATATTATAAAATAAAATAATCCAATTAAAAATGGGGTACAGATCTAAACAGAGAATTCTAACTAGAGGAATCTCAAACGGCTGAGGAAGACATAAAGAAATTTTCAACATCCTTTAGCCATCAGGGAAATGCAAATCAAAACTACTTTGAAATTCCATCTTACACCTGTCAGAACGACTAAGACCAGTAACAAAAGTGACAGCTCATGCTGGTGAGAGTGTAGAGCAAGGGGAACAATCCTTCATTGCTGGTGGGAGTGCAAACTTGTATGCCACTATGGAAATCAATATGGCGTTTCCTTAGACTCTATCTACCTCAAGACTCAGCTTTATTACTCTTGGGAATATACCTAAAGGATGCTCCATCCTACCACATGGGCACTTGCTCAACTATGTTCATTGTGGCTTTATTCATAATAGCCAGAAACTGGAAACAACCTAGATGTCCCCCAACCAAATAACAGATAAAGAAATGGAGTATTACTTAGTGGATTAAAAGAATAACATCATGAAATACACAGGCTAATGGATAGTGGAACTAGAAAAAAAATCATCCTCAGTGAGTAACCCAGAACCAGAAAGACAAAATATGGTATGTAGTCACTTATAAGTGGATATTAGCTGTTAAGTAAATGATAATAAAACTAGAATCCACAAACCCAGAGAGGTTAGGTAAAGAGGAGGGCTATGAATGGGAAGCATGGATCTTTCTGCAAAGGGAAATAGATTTTTGTGGGTGAATTTGGGGCAGGTGGTGACAGGGGAGGGAGAGATCGGATTGGGAGGATGGAGGGAGAGAGTGCAGGGAGAGTCAGCTGCAATTGGGGAACATTTGGGAGGCAGTGTGCAACTTCTTAGAATCTATGTGGGTGACCCTAATGAGGACACAGAGGATATGGAGTCTGAGCTGGCCATTTTTTGTAGCCAGACAAATCTTCCAGAGGTGGGACTGGGTTATATTCAGTTGAGTTGTTGGGTGAGGAGGTCATGTGGAGATACCTAAACAACCCAGGTTGATGCTAGGACAGAAGATCATTCTCTGAAAACTGAGAGCAGGACATCATTGCAGAGGATCACTTCCACTCAGGTCATTGAATGTAGAGACACGGAGCGGGTGCTGGCTTGGAGCCTTCACCCCTGGGTTCTATTATCTTTGCCACAAGGAAATACTCTGCAGGCTATGGAAAGGGAAACCTGGACACCAACCCAGTCACAAATCTCCCCGCTTACAATCTGTCCTGTCTGCAAGATATGCTGGGGCAATGGTGGCTAGGAAATTGTGGGAATGGCCAACCAATGTTTGGCTTAACTTGAGGCCCACACCAAGAGTGGGAGCCTGTGCCCTACATCCGGCCCATAACCTGGATGGCCAGGATAGATCTGAACAAAAACAAACAAACAGACAGACATTAAAAACAGCATCAAAAAAGAAAGAAAAAGTATAAGAAGACAATTAGTGAAATGATTCCTAATGATATTCTGCTATACTCATAGATTGGTGCCCTGTCCAGTTGTCATTAGTGACGTTTCCTCTGGCAGCAGATGAGAAAGTATGCAGAGACCCAGAGCAGACATTATGCAGAGAGAAAGACTATATTGGATATTTCCATTGGTCCCTCTGCCAGAGACCCAAGAACCCTGGGAAGAGAGGGATGAAAGACTGTAGGAGTCAGGGGGATGAAGGACACCAGGACATACTTTTTTTTTTTTTTTTTTACAGAATAAAGCCCACCAAATCAACTATGCAGGGCTCACATGGGCTCACAGAAAGTGAAATGGCAAGCCTAGGGCCTGAATGAGTCTGCACCACGTCTTCTGCAAATGTGTTATGGTTGTTAGCTTGGTGTTTTTCTCTGACTCCTAAGAGTGGGGGCAGGTGGGTCTTTGACTCTTTTAACTCCTCTTGGGACTATTTTTCATCTATCCGGTTGCCTTGTCCAACCTCTACAGGAGGGCTTTCTTCTTCTTCTTTTTTTTTTGTATGTTGTTTTGTTCCCTTTGGCTGTTGTCTCTTGGAGGTCTGCTCTTCTGAAGAGGAAGCAGAAGAGAGTGGGTCTAGGGAAGAAGGGAGCTGGGGGGAGTGGAGGAAGGGGAGACTGGGGTTGGGATGTATTGTATGAGCAAAGAAACTATTTTCAATAAAATGAAAATAATGAAAATAAACGAAAAGGTCTCTTGTTTTACTCTTTATTTTCTTATTTTGATTCTTTTATAAACAACTTAAAGCTCCAGCGTTGTCCTGAACGTTTCAGTACCCTGTTTACAGTTTGCCCCGTGCTCTTGGTTTCTTACAGGAACCAGCTGGGAGGAACAGCTGGGTCAAGGATAGGAACTCAGAGCAATTGAGCCTGGAGTGATTTCATCTCTATTTACAGGGTCACAGAGAAAAACTAGGGCTTCATGTCCCTCTCTATAAAACATGAGCATGGATTCCATACTCAATAACTCTTTTGTAAGGTATAATGCCTAAAAATGTAGGCAAATTATAAGTGAAAGGTATAATTGACAATAATTAATATCATTTCAACATACTGAAGGGACCAGTATACCACAATCCCAATTTCAAATGTCTCTCAGACCTGATCTTGATGTAAAGGTATTATTTAACCCTGCATCAATCTCCACCTACATATGAGAGTTTCTTTTATTTATTTATGCATTGATTTATTATTTTTCACAAGTTAATTGTCAATAAGCTAATTAATAAGCAGTTTCTTATTCGTGTACTAACTATGCTCAACAAGTATTGCTTCTTTTAAAAGTTATTTAATTTTTTATGTATCTGAGGGTTTGCCTGCATATATGTATATACACCATGTGTATGTATGGTGCCTATGGAGGTCATTGGAAGGTGCTGGATCCCCTGGACCTGGAGCTGCAGATAGGCTGGTGTTGGGAATTGAAACCAGGACCTCTGCAAAAGCAGCAAATGCTTTTAACCCTGAGCCATCTCTCTAACCCCAAGTATTTATTGCTATTATTCATTAACTATAATTAAAGTTAGTAATTGCTGCATAACTAGAAGTTGCCAGGCATTCTATTGGGAAATTAAGACACATTTTATATGATTATTCAAAGCAGCCATCACTATTCTCACTAAGCAAGCAGCCAATAGTCCAGCAATATTAAATAAATATCAACTTCTATAATGAGAAGAACTTCACATTTTATCATGTTAAAATGGACCTCACATATAGAATTCAATTTTTCTTTGAATCTTTGAACATTGCAGATTGTTAGAAAATGGAGTTGTAACTATCCAAGGGCAAATGCAATTAACATTCACCATTTCCCAGTTCTTGCACCTAGAGGCCAAACTACAGGAAGGGCTAATGGGGACTCTAACTGGAAACTAAATTTAGAACACAGAAAGTAAATGTTTTAGCAAACCTGGACCAATTTAGGAATCTTATCAATATTCATATTTTTGGCATTTTGGGGAGCCACAGCCTGACTAGGATTTTTTCCTCTCAAAAATAATCTTAGTATATCACCTAATAGGAAAATATAAATTAGTGACACTGTATGATTTGTTTAAACAAGGCAGGACTGGCATCTACTCCATATGTGGATACTAAATTTAGATCAGTAGCTGAGAGCTGTAGCAGCTGGGATGTAGGAAAAAACTAAGCAAGAAAAGAAGATTAAAAACGTGTTAAAAATTAAAAAACAAACAAAGAAACAATAAAATGTAAACTTTTTTCCAAGTTAGAATGGAAGTTGTCACCCCATTATATCACAAAACAATCAACATGTAAGTGCTATCTTATTCGCTTATTACCTTCAGTGTTGCAGGATTAAGCACTAAATAAATAACTTAATTTTTACAGAATATTATCTCTGGGCACCTAGGTGTCACATGGAAACCACAGCAGAAATACATCTCTTCTGCTCTTCCATATTAGCATGCATAGTTATTACAGAAAACACCAAAGATAGTGTTTAGAGATACTATAGCACTAACTTTTTTTTTCTGTTATATCAGTAAACGCAATCACAAGTTGAAAAAATAAATCAGTCTCAACTTTTTAAAAAGCTGACTTTAAAAAATTGCTTTCCTACTTCTTGGTTAGGAAAATTTGTTTCATTCTAAATTCCCAGTTTCACTATTAAATGCATTGAAGGCCTCCAGTCTTAGCAACCTACAAAACTACAGTAGTTCCTGCTGAAAGATACAAATGAGATTTAAGACAAAACCCCTGGTTCTGTACTACAGACCTATAATCTAGTCCCAAATACAAGTTTTTGGTGTGCAAAGTTTGGGGGATATATTTGTTTGGCACAAATTCCATCTTTATATCAACCACTCAAAGTGAAACTGTCTTATAATTGTAAGCCTTTGTATTTCAGCAAATTAGTTCATCCTGGTATGAATGCCCATTTTAGATGCTTTGGTTATACCTGAAGTAATTACTGCAATTAGATCGAAGTCATCCTATGATCTCTGATGGCTTCACACAGTGTTGGTTTCAAGCACTAAAGGGAATTGCCTTGATCTTCAACAAATAGTCAACTACTAATACTTCAGCCTCCTTAGCGCTCTTGACCTTGGCAATATTACAGTCGGAATGAATGCACCAAACTGATTTCAAAGAGAAGCAATGTTCTTCCCCACTTCCAACTATGAATTACACAGTCCCTTCCTTTGGAGAAAGATTTTACATTAAAATATCAAATTCATGATGTTGGACTTCAGGTAAAAAAGAACCAAGAATCCATGTGATTCGATTTACAAACTATAGGTATTTAAATGTAAAAAAAATCAAAACTTTAAATCTTCATAGTCATCTTGCTGTCTTACTAATCCTCAATTGAGAAACCAAAGCAAGCACTGCTCATATTTTTCTGATCTTTGTTAAAACCAAAACACAAAGAAATAAACCAAAACAAGTCATTTTTTCCTAAATTGAAAGACAAGTGATCTTTCCTAATGCCTGCCTCATTGAAGTTTTCCTTGATAGTCAATTATGTCTATAGATGACTACAATAATCTCACTGTCAAAATGTTGCTGATTTTCTAATGCATGTGTGTGTGTGTGTGTGTGTGTGTGTGTGTGTGTGTGTGTGTGTGTAAGAGAGAGAGACAGACAGAGAAACAGACACAGAGAGACAGAGAGACACAGAAAACAGAGACTGAGACAGAGACAGAGTATTATATGGTGAAACAGGAATTCAGAGATGTGTCTAAAATAAGCTGCTTCCTTTCTAAGGCATGCTTCCACTGTCCCAATGGGTTAATAACTCTCTTATTTAGATTCCACTGCTTACAGTTTTCATCATCTTTTAGCACTGTTGCACAAAAGACCAAGCTTCCAAATCTTGTTTTTGTTTGTTTGTTTTTGTTTTTTAAAGATGTACTTAAACAATATCCATAGCATACCCGAGAGCAGTGGTTCTCAGTCTTCCTAATGTTTTGACCCTTTATTACAGTGCCTCATGTTGTGGTGACATTCAACCAGAAAAGTATTTCATTGCTATTTTATAGCCGTAATTTTTCTACTATTATGAATTGTAATGTAAATATCTGATATGTAGGATATGTGAACCCATTGGGGTTGTGACCAACAGATTGAGAACCACTGCCTTAGAGACACTTATCAGAAGGATTCAACAAACGTGATTGCCGCAAAATAACCTACATCCTGGCATCTTCTGTCTTGAGATAGAAACGGATAGTGGAACTTATAATATGCCTTTTTGCAGCACAATGTGCTTTTCTACATAGTTGAATTTCACACAGTGGTTCACTGTCTTGGGATCACCGATAAAATACATATTCCTAGTTCCAATCTATTGTTCAGTAAAACAAGCCTCTTGGGAAAGGATACTGAATTCCAAGAATGTATCATTTTAATTGGTCTCCGGGGGACTACAATCCACACCTAAGTTTCCTTGACTACTTGTTTTTTTTTTTTTTAATAATTCTTCTTTCTCCCATAAACCCATATATCCTCTTCACATTTGCAATACTTTGATAGTTCCTTTTTAAAAAATTTCTTAGGAATATCCTTAAGTCACCCCAGGTAATAAGAGAAGTGATGTTTCAACGGAAGGGAGCTAAAACATTTCAGTTTCAAAACAAACTCAAAGCACTAGTCCATAATGCCACAATTTCCCACAGTACCAGTTAGAGATAATTGGTTAAAGATAGAGCTGAATTCTCTTCCTTACCAACTGACCAAGAAGAACAGGGCATATATATTGAATGATTTTCTTTCATGGAGTATGAAGCTTGGTATAATTCACACATAATGAACTGCAGGGGCATAGATGGGTGAAACATTTCAGCTTGCTGAATATCTCACAATCTGAATGTGGAAATGACCTGAGCATAGAACTTAATAACTGTCTCATAGTTTCCCAACGACCTCTGAGTGGAAAACTACAGGAGAAAGCATAGAAAATTTGGACACACTATTAAAATAAGCCATAGATGATGTATGTATTTAATCACAATTTTCCTTCTTTGTGGCATTTACCATATGTGTTGACACATCACTCACATTTAGACTTTATTATGAGAAACTCAAGCATTCTGTATTTTGTGGGGCTAGCTTTCTGCTAAGATCTGTGATAAGAGAGCTGGAAGTACTTCCAGTCTCCAATGGTACTCAAGCTGCAATGAAAGTTATTCTTACCTACCAAATCAGAATCCAAATTGAGGCAGAGACCACAATAAAAACATAAGAATCAAATCACTACTGCTAGCTGTACTACTACCTTCCAAACTCTTTTATTTACCCAAATGAACAGCATATAGGATTAGCATAAACATGTTTAAAAATAAGAGCTGATATACTAATTTCAT
Source organism: Peromyscus nudipes (assembly GCA_902168325.1). NCBI lineage: Eukaryota > Metazoa > Chordata > Mammalia > Rodentia > Cricetidae > Peromyscus > Peromyscus nudipes. Next base: position 4,787 of record CABHPH010159511.1, on the reverse strand, counting down.
TTTATTAACTGCTCCATTTCTGAGTTAACTTCATTTATAGTTCATATTCTTCAAAGATTGCTGTTTACATGCTATAAACTTTTGGAGGAAGCAAGAAGAAAAGGATAAATAAACCATGTATACTGTGGTGATATATTGTGTATCCTAATAAAATTTGCCTGAAGAACAGAGAACAGAACAAACCACTAGATTAAACATAGAAGCCAAGCAGTGGTGGCACACACCTTTAATCCTAGCACTCGGGAGGCAGAGAGCTGTCTGCATCTCTGTGAGTTCAAAGCCACCCTGGATTACATGAGATTAACTCAGTCTAGGAGAGGAAACAATGCCAGGCAGTGGTGGCACACACTTTTAATCCCAGTACTTGAGATCTCACACCTTTAATTCCAGTATTTGGGAAGCACACAAGCCATCAATCCCAGCACTAGGAAGGAAGTGATGCCTGGGCGGAGAAAGGTATATAAGGCTTTAGGAGACACGAACTAAAGGTTTTTCAGTCGAGGAACCCCTTTCGGCTAGAAGGCTGTTAAGGATGAAGAGTCTTAGAGGTAAAACATGGCAGTGGCTTGTTCCTTTGTGTAGCTAAGAGTTTTCCTGCCTGGCCCATGGTCAGGATAAATCTCTCTCACCTGCCAGTCCCACAGCTGCTCAGACCCAACCAAGTAAACACAGAGACTTATATTGCTTACAAACTGTATGGCCGTGGCAGGCTTCTTGCTAACTGTCCTTATATCTTAAATTAATCCATTTCTATAAATCTATACCTTGCCACATGGCTCGTGGCTTACTGACATCTTTACATGCTGCTTGTCCTGGCGGTGGCTGGCAGTGTCTCCTTCCACCTTCCTGTTCTTTTCTCCTCTCTGTTAGTCGCGCCTATACTTCCTGCCTAGGCACTGACCAATCAGTGTTTTATTTATTGACCAATCAGAGCAATACATTTGCCATACAGAACATCCCACAGCACCTTTGTCTCTCTGATCTTCAGGCAAATTTTATTAGGGTACACAATATATCACCACAGTATTCTCTCTCTCTCTCTCTCTCTCTGTAAAATAAAAAGTCTTAGTTACAAAATATCTTCTGCATCATAAAATGTTTGAAGTTAATAAAGCTAAACAAAGCATATAGTGCAGTCCAGTCCCTTTACTTTTTCCCTTTACTGTAGATCTTTCACATTTCTGTTCACACTAGACAACTTCCTTAATTGAAGAAGCTATTGCAGGAGCAGGGAAGTAGTTTATGTGGTTTCCGTGGAAAGTTGTAAGTGTGTTTCATAGATAGTTAGTCCTTTGGGTAGACCAAAAACAAAACAAAACAAACAAAAAATCCCAAAGAAAATGATACTATTCATTACATTTATGATTATTCAATTCCACCTATTATTTATTATTTGACAAGAACATGTGTTTACTAAATAGTGAAAGAAAAGATACTATGCAGTCTTCAAACCTAGTTCACTTTTTGGAAACATAAATAAATGTGTAAGTCTGAATTAGGCTGCTAAGCTCGGTTTTCAATACTAGCAACGTGATGATGTATTTCTTTTAAAATTAGAATTGCATTTTAATTGTGTGTATGACAATTAATTATACTGAACTGACAAACTAAGTTTCAGCTGACCTAGGATGTTGGTCCATGTGTTTACAGAGCAAAGTATGAACAAAGCTGCATACGGTTTTGACTAAGTCACTGATAGTAAACTTTATGTAGAAGTCAAACAGTATAACAACCTGGGAAGTACAAAACTGATTCCTGCAGTTGGAGGTACCAACAGTTTTTCAAAGAAGATTTGATGACAAATGGAAAGTTCAGGAAGAGCTTCCTGGAATTGTGTTTAAGTTTAGGAAGCAAAAACTAATGATACTGTTGCTTCTCCACTAGAGAGAGCTTGACAGATAGAGATGTGCATGGAATCTCAGGCATAGGTTAGTACCAGACACACAGAGTCAAACAAAAGTGGATGAACTCCTGTTTTAAAGAAATCTTACCAATACACTGGGTGTTTTTCCCTTTGGTGATTCTGGGAATTGAACCCAAGGTTTTGCACCCGCTCCACCAACAGTACCAGTGAGCTATAGAGCCAGCCCTCAATCTAGCAATATGATTTATATAACATGTTCTTTATGCTAAATTTAATCCAATTACCAAAAGATGGCCTGTGTTCATTTAACAGAGGTTTTATTTTGACTTGAGGCCCCAGAGAGCTGAATTATAAGTTTCATTTTTATGATAAATTTTTACTTGAAAAATGTACTCTTACTTAATTTTCATCAATAGCCTTAAAGGCAAGTGGCTTTTTTCCTCCTACAGGGAAAAATGTCAGCCTGTCATTTTTCCAGTTATATTTCTGCCTTCTACCTTTTGACATCTGTATCCAGGCATGACACGCTTCTTTATCATCATCTTAAATTAAAGCGACACATACAGCCAACGATTTTTAATGCTTAAGAGCATAGACCAGGAAGTAACTCAAATAAGGTAATTCTCAGAAAAAGTTGTGGCTATTCATTATGAAATATGCTATAAGAATAAAAAGCATGGCTGGTTCCATTTACACATACAATTAAATATGTATGTATATATACTATATATATTATACACATAACATATGTACTATTTAATGAATAATTTGTTTAAATATAAGATATAAACTGGTAAGTAAAACATAAATGCTCCTCTTGCTATGGGATCCTATGTGATATTTCATTATGTAATGTTTAAATAAGACTGTAATGTATAAATAAGGTTGAACACTTCTTCCAATATTTAACATTTATGTTGAAAATTTGAGAATTGTTTTCCTATGGCATTTTGATCCTGTCACATCTACTGTGCAGCAGCACACCAGACCAGACCTTCTTACTCTGGTTTAAATCAAATAGAGAGCACTGACAGATGTCCCCCCTCTGTGTCAACCCATCTTTCTTACTTTGGTGTCTCTTAGTTACAACTCCAAACTTCTATGAGTTAAGTGTTTAAATTCCACACAAGTGAGGTCGTGTGGTACTCATATTTCCATACCTGGCTTCTTGCACTTAACTTGATTTTGAAGTCCATCCATGTTTTTCCAAAGAGCAAGATTTCACATATTTAGGCTATATATCATTTTATATAGATTCTATATTGAAATGATACTGCATTGACACTAAACTGGGTTAAACAAAATAGACTATTAAAAATAATTTCACTTTTTCTACTTTGTCTGATGTTGTTAGTAACATTTTAAAATGCTTATGAGGCTGACAAGATATTTCTATTGGATGCACACATGTGAGGGAACCCTGAGCCTGGCTCTGAGTAGACAAGCATAGGTTCAAGACAGTCAGTGAAAATTTTTGAGTGTAATATGTCCTCCACAGGCTCGTGTGTTTGAGCCCTTGGTCCCTAGCTGGTGGTGCTGTTTTGGAGGTTTGTGAGCTCTTTGGAATACAGAGCCGTGCTGGCAATAGTGCACCACGAGGGCACAGCTGCGAAGGTTAAACCCATGCCTATTCTAGAGCTCTGGCTTCCTCTCTGCCATTACATAAGGGCTCCTTACCATACATGCCCACACCTATGGACACTGCCATGCTTTCTCTGCCTTGATGGACTACAACCTTCTAAGATTAAAAGTCAAAATAATCTCGTCTCCACCTCTGCTGCTTCTGCTATTTTGCTTTTGGTTATTTTGTCTCAATGACAAAGAAAGTAATACAGTTTTGTACATAGATTTTTAAGTATAAGGGAGGCTATCCTAGTAATACTAATAAATAATGAATAGGAATTTTTGAAAACCATAATAACTCAATCACATTGATTTTAAAAATGAAAGATCAGCCAAATAAAATAGTATTTCAAAAGTTGCATAGCTTGTTTGTGGTGAAATCAGGATTTATAATTACTTGGACAAGTCTTCATCTTGGTTTATCAACATATCAATCAAAGCCTGGTTCTGGTCTATTACTGTGCAATACTATGTGCTCAATGGTACCATTTTCCACATCTACTATGGTCACTCTAGCCATATATATTCTATCCTTCTGTATATGTTTCTAGTTGACCTCAATATTGTCATCAATGTAAGGATTCAAAGTACATTATTTTTGGGAGATATATTAATTCTGTCTCACCCACGTTGTGAAAAAAGACTACATAATACTTCTTTTACATTCACAATGGAAGGTAGTACAATAAATAAGATCAACATATCCATTAAACAGAAACACCAAAGGGGAGTAGGGTCATAGGCACGATGATTGTGAGCCACATAAAACCAGGATACAACTTGCATTAAAATTTCTCTGTGCTTGAAATAAGTGTCCCCATCTCTTTATGTTACATACAACCTGGACGTGGGCCCAGTTCTGATTAGCAAGAAACCAAATGCAAGATCTACATGGCTGAAGATTTTTTTGGATGCAACTCACAGATAATTACACTTTGAAACTCTTGTGAGAAATTTACAATGTAGGTATAAAAATATTTTTATCCCTCTTTTTATTTTTGTCCAAACGTACTGCCCAGACTGTAATTGAGCTGCACTACTGATAAAAGGCATACTAAATCTACAAAATAGGTTTGTTTTAATGAAAAGAAAATGCCTGAAACATCACATTTCTTCCTTTCCAAAATAACATGTTTTTTTGAATAACAATGTGGCTACTTTTCTGTACTAAAGCCAAAATCACCACTAATCATAAAAGTGCCACTTTTATCATCTTCTCCAACTGGCTTGCCATTCTTTCATCCTAAATCTAAGCATACCAATTTGTGCTTCCATTGTAATAACTGATGAGCCGCCACAG